>JARJRE010000008.1:0-17689 GCA_030783385.1 Akanthomyces dipterigenus | reverse complement strand
TAAACAAGCATATCAGCTTCCGAGGAGCTCGAGAAGTTTCGCTATGTCTTACGATGAATGGTTCACAGAAGTCGCTATACGACTTGGAGGCATCGGGTAGCCCGAATGTATGTATTACCTGTTGCTCGTCGATTAGTTTGCCCGCCTCCTTGCGACCGATGCCTAACATACCGGGTTTTGTTCATCCCTTGGAAGGTCTCGCTGATCATCTATTGGCAGCGATTGTTTTATTGGTGACACAACGAGCTCGGCAATTGCGTCATTGCGTAGGTGGTCGATGGGGCCCAGTGGGAGAAATGCATGGAACGGCTCAGGCATCTGCAACATTTTCGGCGGGCGCTCATACCGCGTTAGAACGATCACACCGGTACGAAGCCAGTGTTGAATCCTGGACAGCCGCTAGCTTGAAACTCAGCTGTTAACAGTCACCGGATGCGGCCGGTGCTCTGAGAGCTCCTGATGCCTTGTACCGCTTCAATTTGGCCGTGCGGGGAACATCCGTTGGACGTGGCCTCTGGTGGCGGTGGGGCTCCTCTCAAGTCTTGGCATTTCCTGTACCCACCAATCACCACACTGCCCTTACGGATAGAGAGGAAAGAGAAGACAGGCCCACAGTTACTCAGGTTGTACCAGTACTACGAGTTCGGGGGTGAAATTGCCCCACCATTGGTAGTCCAGACCCCCTCAATCTTCGGCCGTAGACATCGTGGCTGGAGGACATTGAAATCGTGCGCTACCAAGTCCGAGATGACGCCTGCTTGCAGGCTCGTATTCCGTCCTAGGAAAGCATCTGCCAACAATGATCCTACTAATGGGTTTCTTTGTTGAGTCTCGGCAAGCCAGGTATCCTGGTTGCTTTGTGTGGCTATCTCCTGTCCATGCCGTAATATTACGCGAAGGCCTAGGCGGCCCGACGCTTTGCTAGTGAGCTAGGGAATATTTCGAAACCATGATTGCATCGACGACGTCCTCCTCCTTTGATTCTGACACCATCTATCATCTTGGCGGTCTCGAGGGGATATATGATGAAGCAGAGGGCATGTATAAATGCGGTCACCGTTTTAGACGTGGTTATCACGCCGATGCCTTCTGACTCACTTGTGTGTGGTGTGGTGATTGATTGCTCATCTCCACGGCCCGTCGTCTTCGACAAGTCTTAATCTTACTCGTATACATCTGCCAAGGCTTTTTAACTTAAACACTATATTACCATGGGATGAAACCAATTGTACTTAATTATTTTGCCTGACTAGTATCCTTCTGCTCTTTCTCCCGTTCCACCTTAAGCTTCGGCGGCGTTTTGAGTAGTTCGTGGTGCAGCGCCCGTTAATTCTTCCAGGTGCCACCAGTTTTGTCACGGATCGCTTGCCGTTTCGTAACTCAGCTGCGAAAATATATCGCCTAGTCCTCAGCCTTATTGCCTAAAGAGCGATTTGCAAAGTATAGAAAAATATCGTTCTTTCCCTGTAACCCCTCTTTCAGCCAGCAGAACTTTAGCATCTCCTGAGTTACTTTCAAATGCTGCTCAGCAATTCTCTTTGCCCTTTTTTCCGATATTGATGCCTTCCACCTCCGCTCTCGAGTGCTTCGAACCCATCTAGTCCTGCATCTGCTAGACCCAGGGCTTTCGCTCGTGTCGCCCATGTAATCGGTGTCTCTCATAATGCCGTCGTTCTCTTGGTCAGATCTTGGCACGCTCGCATCGTCGTCATCGACGTGGATTTGAATGGGTGCTGACTCTTCGCATAAGGATATTTCATCCCTGTCGTAAGCGTCGGCGGGGAGTTTTTGGTCGTGGTCGGACATTTATGTTGTGGTTTTGGTGTGTATTGACTGTACAAGTATTGCTAGTCGAACTTCGTGAGAGGTGAAGCGCGCCTTTAAAGAAATAAAACGCGAGCCTACATGAGCGGCAAATTTTGGTTAACTGATAGCGCAAGGTGGCATAAGTCAGTAAATGTAATCACAGCTAGTAGCGCTGGCTACTGGTGTCAGGTCAATCATTGGCCAAAAGCTTGCCGTCCGTAAGCGCCCGGTATTTGGTTGTAGCGACAGTGCTTGCTTCGGCAGTTCGAATTGGAAATCATCAAGCATGCTCTCATGGCCAACAAAAATGGCACAGACACGCCTCTCTAAAGTGCAATCAAGTCGGACAAGAGTGCAGGCCCGCGTGTTCCCTGGGGTAGCGGAACAGCGAGCGAGCATGCTGTTTGTACAAATCCTGGCCTAGAGCCGAGCGATGCCTCGACAGAGCGTCGGACGGCTTCGGAAACCTATATTGTCGGCAACTTACATCGCCGGAAAAGGAAAACACGCCCGCCTGTACTGGGGCCTAACCATTTTGTGCCGCGATCCTGAATCGAGGCCACGCCGCGTATTTCTAAATATGTCTCTTGCTCACAGCTGATCATACCAAGCCCTATACGGCGCGATCTTCGACTTATTTTTGTTGCGGCCCTTTGCTAGCCCGCAAGACAGAAGTGATAAGCCATAGAAGATCAGCCGAGCGGTGTCACCACGCAGGCTTGACCATGGCGTTGCGCCTTCATCGCAAAGCTTCACGTACGTATGACCAGTAACATTGCACCTAGTGCCGCTGTGGCTTGTGCTAAAAGGTTTGGCATGCGAACTAATGCGCTGCGTATGCTCCCGGGTCGTACTCGGTGGCTGTGGATCGATCTTTAGGAGGTGCCTCGGCGGGGCCTTGTTGGATGTGCAATGTTGCACAGGTCAGCTGCAACACACCATTCTTTTTTTAATGGATGTCTATTCTGTCATTCTGAGTGAGCTTCTCTGATTATCTTCCGTGAATGTAGCATCACAGTGGCGCTCAACTTTGCACTAGACTGATAAACTACTGGAGAGAAAAGGTCCGATGTTTGAAGGTGGAAGCTTTGGTTGCAGCGATTCGTTGGCAGTAGATCTTGCTCTGAAACATTAAAAGCAAGACGTATGGCAGGAAACAAAATTTTGTGCACTCATCCATGCAACATTAACACGAATATCAATACTCTATATCTTTACATCACTTCAACCTTTCATAATGCCGCATAATCATGAACACCCTCCGCTTGTCGACAAACAGACTTTGGACATCGTCCAGTACGTCGTCAGAACCAGGCCGGCAAGACTGCAGAAGGCCTTATCCAAGGCAAAATTCCAGGCTCGAGGCATCTTGAGATGGCTATTTGTCGATGAGAAGAACACGTTATCGGCTCAGACATTTCGGTGCGTCAACTGCTTTGCCACAGATCTCAAGAAAGAAATTGCGAGTGATCCCTGGAAGAAAAAGCGACTAGAAGATGCAATTAACGACTATTGGAGTAACCGATGCTGAGGGCCTTTGGGAAGTACCAAAATGCGACCACGAAACTCTCGATTCCGCCAGCAGCACAGTCAGCGACGGCCGATTCCTGATCAAAACACCACAAAACGGCAGCATCAAGGATTCTACAAGTTATAGAAAAAGTAGCTTTTTAGCCCTACTCCTTGGTCTCAATTCTACTGCACTTGCACCCCCGCAGCTAGCAAGAACGGTCTCAAACACTTAATGCTGCTGAGCGGACGGCGCTCTGGCAGCCTGGAGCGGACACAGCGGCCGTTTTGCGGGTCGGGACAAGTCTACCCTTCACATAGTGAATACAGATACACTGCTCAGAGACCCCAAAAATTCGCGATTCGATTTGTGAACTCGTAGTCGACGGCTCAGCAACACGGAATGGCTGCCGTCGATTCCGGCGCCAACCGGTCATTGCTCACACTGACTTATCCCGCTGAGCGAGCTGGCTAGGCTGCCAATGCCACAGGCCCTGTGCCAGCTTCACCCCACACCTCCCCTGATCCTTCAGTCCATGGTGTTGCAGTGCAAAGCTCCACTGCTGCCCGCCCTGAACAAAGCAAAGAATGGTCGGCATGGTTAGCTGGCCGCGCTGTAGCCCGGGGGTCATCATTGCCAGCAACACTTCTGCCGAGCGAGCAGGCCGCTTGTCATCATTACCCTGCTCCCCCGCAGTCCATCAGGTCCATCCCTGCATAGCCGATATGCAGTGTGATCCAAGCCCCCTGCTGGAAACTCTTCAATGTAGCTTGTCCGGGTATGCTTATCAAGCGAGACCGACGCAGGCACTCGAGATAAGTCTGGTGCCGTGGATCGGTAGTCCCGTTTTCCTTCCATCATCAATGAAACTGCGTTGCAGGACCGACTCTTATTCACATCAAGGTACATCGTTACGCGTCCTTAAACCATCACGTCGACCATTATCGATTCATATATACTACTCCCCACAAGTCACCTCAGCATCTACTAGTACGGTTCGCGAAAGCGCGCCTTCCTCACCACATTGCTCAAGCTTTTCAGGCCATCACAACTCAGCAATGCCCTATCGATTAGACACGCACGTACTGACGGTGGATGTTAACGTTATCCACAAAGTCGACACCGCCGACCCTGCCAACCTGTATAGCATGTGGACTGGTAAGCCCTCCTTGCCCTGTTTGCGCTCTCCGCGCCGTCTACCTTTGGATGACACGATGGGCTAACCAAACACCTAGTCTTCTCACGCTGTGCAGACTCACTCGAGCAAGGCCGCAGATTAGAAAACCTCAGCTGGAGACTCTGGCAGCGCGAGCAGCTCGTCGACAACGAGAAGCGACTGGACGCTTCCGCCGTCTCCAACACTTCGCCTCTGGCCGCCCTTTCGCGGTCCCAATATCTTCCACAGCTTTCCGGTAGTGTCGATTCACTCCTTGACGAGGACGCCACCGAATTTGTTTCCGAGTCTGCTCCTCTGGAGATTCGCCCCAGGATACATCGTCTTGACTCTACCAGCAGTCGCAGCAGACGCGACCGACACATCAGCTCCGACGACTTTGAAAAGATGGTCGTTTCCATCGTCAAGGACACTGCTCCTCTCTCCGCACCCACCGCCACCTCCCCTCTTGCCGCTCCCAAGAAGGAGACGGCTCCCATCGCCCCGGCCCCAACACCGGCTGAGCCCACCATCATGGCTACCCACTCTAAGCCTGCTACTGAGACGCGTGCGCTTGTGTCCGCTGAACTGCCTATTCGCGAGTCTTTCCCCCAACCTTCGCATATCGCGGCCGCCATTGCCGAGCCCGAGGCCGCTCCCGCCCATCAGCTCGTCGCGCAGAAGAAGGCACCAGCCAAGTTTGCTCTCGGCGGCTCATGTTCTTCTAGTGAGCAGGGCATGAGCGTGGAGATGTCCAAGTCTAGCCTGATGCCTCCCCCGAAGAAGGGAATGTTCCAGATTGGTGGCTCCTCCGGGTCTGCCTCCACCAAGAGCGATATCCAGCCCGCCAAGCCTATCATCGCAGAGAAGATCAAGGAGGTTATCGCATCCTCCAGCCGCAACTCTCAGCTCGAGGCCGAGAGTGTTATCGACTCGGATACCGATGACGACTACGTTGATGAGAGCGCCATTGATGACGACGACTCTTCTGATTGGGAAGATTCCGCGGAAGAGAGTGGCAAATCGAGCGTTGACGACAAGTTCTTCCACCGTGTTGAGTACGAGGCCCTGGTCTCCTGCCCTTCGCTCATCACTCTTATGGTCGCACAGAATGAACGTCAGAAGAACCTGAGCAATCAGGCATCCCACTCTGCCTCTCCTAAAGATTCTGATGAGGGTCCGCTGATGATGAAGGGCATGCGTCCCTCGAATCTGAAGCCGATCATTGAGGTGCCCCGGTCCAGTGCCCAGCCTACTGAAACCAGGCACGTGCACATCGAGGCAGCCTTTTCGCCCCGAGCCACTCGCCGCAACATGCTTGCTACGGAGTTCACCGAGTCTTTGCGCCGCCACCTTCTCTGGGAGCGTCAGCAGAAGACTTCGACTGCAAACGCTGTCCTCAAGCGCCGCCATACCTCTCACGATGTCGCCAACCTCAAGCAGTTCCCTGAGAAGCCTTGCTTGAAGAAGGGCGAGCACGCGAACGCCGTCTGCTGGAACCAATACTTTGACGAGGACGAATTCAACGGCTACCACTCCAAGGGCTGGTAGCGGTGGTGTACATGGTTTGAGGCTGTTATCAGTAGGCCTTAGGGACGGCTATTTTGTTACGTTGTAAATACGGTGGTGTTAGCATCTCATAGGAAGCGTACCGTTCATTGTTGAATGGTGTCTAATTTGTCCACGCTAGCTGTAAATGTATCGCGTAGTCATGAGTGCTCCTGAATCAATAGAAGAATGTGGCTACAATTCTGCGGAACAGTGCATGAGCTGCAGCGTTCGGTGACAAAACTGTTGGCTTTCGGCTTATCAGCAGTGCTAAGCGGCGCGTTAGACCGAATGTTTGGTTAAATATCGAAGGCTTCAATCGACATCCAGCCACCAAATTCGCCGGACCAGGTACATTCGTCTCCAGTGGGGTGTCGGTTCCCTATCTTGCCTCCTCACAGGCTATCGCTGCGTCGTTTCAGAGAACAGTTCCGCGTTAGGCACATCGGCCGTCACCTAAGCAAGCCCCGGGCGCACGAGGCGCCCACCTCGGCCGATTTATGCAATGCACAAAGCAGTCGAGCACCAGAAGAACTCTACTCGAGCGTGCATATCGAGCCAGTACCACGCCCAGGTACCAGCTCGCAGCCTGGGAGACTCCGGATGGTATTTGCCAGGGATGCTGGCCGTCACAGACCGTGGCCGGTTCGCGCTGCCAAACAGGAGGGAATGGTCTGACCCGTATTGTAGAGCCACACCACCCTCATCGGTCGCCAGCTTCAGGTGCATGGGCCCTGGTCCGGTGCGGTTCAGCTCATGTCCACCCCCTTTCACGTTGGCCTTGTGTACTTTGTGGGCGCAGTACTTTGTGGGTGCAGGGTAGTTGGCGATGTAGCACCCCTGCAGTGGCTGCAGCCTTTCGTTAGTCAAATTTGATCTGTGTCTTCATTACATTGTGCCAGCCACATCTTGTTTTCTTCCTTCTCTTTGTCTTCTCGCAGTTTCATTGCTTAACATTCCAGCGTTTTATCGTCTCTAGGCCCACGTTATCCTCAGGTACCTAGACGACGGCGGCAATTACAAGAATGTCGCCGCTTTTCAATTCTGGACGTCAAAGAAGTAAACAGGCGTATAGTATGTCATCTGGATTCTTCTTCTGCGACCCCTGGCTTCTTGAGCAAACACTCGGTATTTCAGGGGCACTGCATGTTTATCATCCCCGAATAACGGCAAAAGTTGAATCTGACTCAGACGTCGAGTCTAAAGTTCACACTTCATTGGCGCTTGAGAAATAGATCAGCCTGCCTGTTCTTCTCTGAAGCGAGCGGTTATCAATTATGTTAAGATCGTTTTTATTTTACAGTTCTGAAGCTACCTAATGACCTGTCCACCTTGTTGCGAACACGACCGGGAAATTAGACTGGTCCCAAATTAGGGCGCAACTCTGTGCCGGAAAGGGAACGAAATTTATGTGAAATGCCAATGACCAGAGCGGTTTGACGCAGTCTGAGTGCCGGGATTGCGGCCGTGGTAACATTGCTGAGCCTTGCTCCTATGCTTGGAGCGAGGAAAAAGCCTGGCAATACAGTTCAATCTTTCCCGGCTTGGCTCTTGCAGCTGACATCCTCCCCGAGCAATCCGCTACCCTTAGCTACACCGCAATGCACAACCCTCCATTTCCTCACTCATCGACGAGTCCAAACCTGGTAATCGAGATCGCTGCCAGAAAACTGTATGGGCTTCAAGAGCTCTTTCAAGCCCCTGGCTTACTCGATCCCCCGACAGCGGGCACTCCTCTTGATTATCAAAACAACTCCCAGGTTTTTGCGGACTTGCCTCGCTCCCAACCGTCGTCGAAGTTAATATTAGAGTGGGACATTCATTTTACGTGCCCCTTGATCCATGATTAAGTGACACCACTGGTATATCTACACATATATATAGTCCGGGCTAGAACAGCTTTGCTTGTAGCTACTATTTTCGATACAAACGATGGCGGCTAGCCAGTACTCCTTATAACTATCTTTATCCGCAATCAAAACGCCCGCTATGGAGAAACATCTAAAAGCTACTCTCCAGTGCCTGAGTAAGTACCGAGTCGGCGAGCTTAAAAGTGCTGCATCCGAAAGCTCACCCAAGCTCAACCCGATGAGACCGGGACCCATCGAGTTGCGGCTTGCTTCTGCCAGGACAAGTGCCTCTGCGGTTGGCGAACTTCTCACAGCGGCGCTTCAGCATGACAGAGCTTGTGCGGCTGAAGATCTTCTTGAACTTGCCAAAGAGCAATCGTCTTCCAATGCTGCAAAGGCAAGGTTCCTGAAATCATCTGCCCATCTACTCCAACACAAGCACAAAAATGCAATTGACGAGGCACTTGGAGGTTTTGACATTCTTTTCGAATCTCCTCTGGGCACAACTGAAGTCTGCTTGGTGATCACCGCTGCCATGAACATTGGGTACATTCTCACGGAGTTGACTAAACTCGCGCCGCAGAACGAACTCTTCCAGAGCTTCGATGCTCAATCTGGGCCCTGGCTTTTAATCCACGCGGCAGAATGGGCCGCGGAAGGTTTTGCATGGTTCAAGACCGCTTTCCCTGGCGACATCGAAGAAAGTCAGAATATTGCGGACGATGCCGCAGATTATGCTAATCGGTTGTGGATGGTCGCAAACGGCTGTGGACGGGTTACTTGGCGTTGCACGGATAATCCTAAGGAAGCCCTGCGCGCTGTGCTCAACCTGTTAAGCTCTCACATGCTTCCAATTCACCACTCCTGGGACCATGTTAGGTTTATGAGCGAGAATTTGCACATGGTAGGCTTAGCTTGCCCATTTTTTTATGACTCGAAACTCCTGCTAATGTATATGCCACGGCAGAACGGGAGGAAGAATCTTGCCCCGCTGTGCCTCAACATGCTGCTGGGGTTCGGGTTTATTTTAAACATTTTTCTCTTTGCTAAAAAGGTGGCAAGTGGCAATCGTCAATAAAAAGCCTTTCTACGGGACTTGGAGTGCGAGGAGCTGGGGGATGGGGGCAGGACGCAGTCAGGGAGAATATGGACGGTTCCTAGCGAGACTGATTCTAGAAGGCGAAGCGGGGTAAATCACTGGTCTACTAGGTCAACAACACCTTCGCAAACTCTAGAAGGCTGAAAAACCAAGATTCTGTTTCTTTGAAGAATGAGTGAGGCCGGTTAGTGCCTCTCTGAGCGGCCGGCCGTCCCTTGCGCGTCATGCCCATATGTGACGGCACCGTTTGTGGTCCGCAAATTGAACCTAGCACTGACGAAAGGCGTACACTGCATGACTGCCAGAACAGTGTAACCCTAACCCTAAGTGATAGATGTGCTCAGGAGCACGGCGGGACCGAGAGGAACAAATCCAGCAGCAGGCACAGTGTCGCAGCCACGAACGCTGTCATGGCTTTGCGTTTAGTGGTACGCAGACTGCATCGCATTATGTGGCTCGGAAGACTCCTGGAATTGCGTCCACCTGTTCTCGCCGCCATAAGGGGGAATGTGACCAGCCGCAGTGTACAGCTTACTGGCTCCCCTACCGGCACTAGCCTGCGTGGTACTCTTATCTGCCCGGATCCCTCGTGTTTCTCTTCTGGATCCATTCATGGTGGCTGTTTTGATAAACGGTGCAAACCAATGTTGCTTGAAGAAGTTGCGCACAACTCGGTGACCAAGTCGGCTGGTTGTAGAGATGCACTCTGAGAGTAACCGGAGTGAGAAATGCCGTGAGATATTTCTTGGAGCATATTTGGAACGAGCACGTGAGCAAGGATCCTGACATTGTCCTCAAGCCAAGCCCTTCGCTTGTAGGTCTTTTGGTGGATAGTGGCATCCTTTCGACCCAAGATCCGCCGATTCGGTGAATCCAATGATCAAAAGAACGCGGAGGAAATTCAAACGAAGCAAAACGGGGCTTCTCAGTAATTCTATGTCTGCCAATCTCTGATGCAACTCGAATCACCAGACCTGATTATGGCTTGCTCGAAGAACAGTAAAGTCGTGGCCGATACCGATCCATTCACCTCAGATTGAAGGCCGGCGATATCATTTGAGAGTCAACCGTGGTTTCGAGAACACACAGGGTCGTTAGTAGTTACATTAAACTGACATTTCCTTCTCCTGCTACAATGACTGTCTCAATTCTCTTAAGTACACTTTGCTGCGCTGGCCGACACATCTTGGCTATCTAGTGACCCTAATGGTGATGCCGCCGAGGCTTGGGTCTAGAACCGGGCTTCACAAAAGTGCGAGTACGTGGCGAACGCAGCCTCCCCTGGCCGGACCGGGTTGCCGGAAGCTGCAGCCGTCGAGCTAGCGGTGCCGTGGACAGACCTGTGTGCACAGGCGGTTGTTTTGACCTTCCTGCTGTAGCTGGCCACGTGTGTGAGGGCTGGACCTTTACCTGCCCTAACTGACTGTCTTATTTGCCCATGCCCGTGCTGTCTACCAGCGATCCGCTCCGATTTTGATTGAAGCTTTCTTTATTCCCTTCTAGCCTGAACAAGTCATATCCTTTAATTACTCGCACCATGTTTATCTTCACCCGAGGTCTCGAATACAAAGACAACAAACCTGTCGGCGATTTGACGTCGCCGGACCATGGGCATTTCGAAAGGAGCATAGCTCCAAATTTCCTCAACTCTGTATCGAGCCTTCTGGATTTGCAATCGAGCTCCGGAATCTACGAATCCAAAACGGAACATTTTTCTACGACCTGATAGGCAGCCGGTTTTGGAGAGTGAAAATCGAAACGTCCGGCTTCACTGCTACTCCAGCCCCGAACTTGGGATATCTCTCCCTCAAGCTCCAGGTTGAGTTCATCTATGACACCTCTGGCTACGAGTATAAAACAGACGGCAATTGGAAGATGAAAGAGGGTTTGTCAGCCTTTACTGCTACTCCCGTCATCAACTTAACCGAATCGGTGCTCGTCTTTGCCCAAAGTTGTTTCATACGGAGCCTCAAGGACGACCGTGTGATAAAGCAATTGCTCCCAGAATCAAACTTCGCAGATCGCCATGAAGCAACGGATGACAACGCGCGCAACATGGACAGCACGAACGACGAAGGGAACGACCAAAGCAACTTGGACGAGTGGGTAGAAATACGCCGCTCAGACTTGATCACTGTGAGCAAGGAGAAATTATGCGATGTAAATGACTCGAATGACATGCGCAACATGGGGGCTGTCGTTGCCACGGGCCCGTCAAGCGGCATCGAAAGCAAGGAAAAGCCGGAGTCATGGGAGAAATTAGGCTCTGATCTCGTCCAAAACCCTGTCCAATGTCGCAGCAAGCTGCAAGTTGGAGTCAATCTTCGAAACTTAGCATCTGACCACCAGGAAGCCGCGTCATCTCTACCAGTTGATTACATTATTTCGGGGTTTACGCTGCAATCGACAAGAGCCGTTAAACAGAGTGCGCGTACCTAGTACGGCAGATGTGATTGAGGGTGGGAAATGAAGTGTTTGTGTACCTAGTTTCGCAGCTCTAATGAATTTGTTACATTCCCTGCAGTTTCAGTTGAGTTGTATATATCCTCTGGCCAGCAAGCAATCCGCCAATCGATAATTGCTACGTTCACGTGGAAGAGACTCGTTAGCTGGCATTCAGATTCTGGAAGACTGTGCCTGCCCTGATTACTGTGCAGAGCACTATCGGTGTCCTTCTGCACACTGGCGGAGACCCACTTTATATAGTTTTTGACCAATCAGATAGCACTAAAAGCTAGTAGTGCCGCTAAAATGCGCTAATAAACAGTGTGTGTAAGAGGACACCGATACTGTTCCCAACAGTATCTTCCAGCCGCTTCACTTTCTAACTATTCGGTCTCTGCTGGTCCACTTCTTGTCCTCACCTTCTTGACCGTGTAACGCTGTTTGGCTGAGCACGGAGCATGTCATCGCTGGTCTCATCGCAGTGTGGTCGCTCAATTGCCTTGGACGAGTACCCCCTTTTCTGAACACGAGCCTTGTATTCGGAAATGGGGCGTGATTCACCTTTCTACTAGCGAGTGCATGCTGAGGACATTGGGCCTGCACGCGCAATGCTGAAAACGGCGGTACTTTTGCCCTGGCCGAAGGAGCTGCACTGCCGTGTGCAGGGGTGGTGGCCAGGCTGCGTATTCCCTTCTCTCGAGCAAACTATGCACGCAGCCGTGGCTAGCTCAGGTCGAATGGCCAAAAGGCAACCTTGCTGCGCTTTTTCAATGCTTGCACCCTGGGACGAAGGCGGTCGCCGCTTTGCTATCAATCCGGGATTCGATCAAGATGTTGACGCGCTGGAAGAAATTTGAAACTTCGGACGTGGGTTTGCCATTAAAATGATCGTTACTGCTGCATACAGCGGCCCCAAAATTGCACTGTCAAAAACCAGCCCATCAAGAAACTTGTGAACGGAATCGGCGTACTGCGAGCAGCCAGCCAAGTTTCGGCATTGCGCTGCTAGCAGGATGCGGCAAACACATTAACGCATTTCTTGTCTCCACCTTATTCTGGGTGTGTGGGGGGTGCATGATGTACCAGGCCCGTGCTGGCGTAAAGGAGATGACCTTGTAGTTGTGTGTACAGGCAGCCACACCACTCCATCCTATACAGCGCATACATTGGCGTGAATGTAGTGTACCAGATGGCCAAGGCCAGACCAGTCTGCCTTGAGTCGACGTAGCTTGCGTGCACCAACCATCTGCAACTAATTGATTTACAAATGAGTGTAATTGGCCATGTGTCCACATCGAACAAAAAAACCTGTGGCTACAAAGGTTGAGCTGTTATATAAGGTGAAACCGTTGACTCGCTCAACTCCAAAGCCTCCTCATTGAAGTACAAACCTTGCTGAGAGCAGCCTCGTTCCTTCATCTTCACATATCCCATGCCTTCACGCCGTGTGGCCGCTGGCCAACTATCAGTATGTTCGGTTCAAGCTTCAAGCGTTTCACCATGTTTCAGCAGTTAACTGAACTTTTCAGTATAGAGCGGTTCTCGAGGATGGTTATGAGCAAAAAGTCCATTTGTCATCAAATATTCCCGTCAGTCTCCATGTGGAATGTCGGCGAGACGTGACGAGAACGGCTATCATCCCATGCTATCAGCTTAATGATCGAGGCTTCGCCGAAGCTACTTCGACCGAGCTCGCGCGCAGCTTTTCCCAAGATTTCACAAGGAACCGGCGGAACTTGGGTGACATCAATTATGCACTGCCAACGACATCCACGTCCACGTACATGGCCGGAGAGGAGAGGAGCGTTATGGCGTTGACTGTGCTATTCCGTATTCTTCTGTGTTCTGTTGCAATCCGTTTTTATTTCGCTCTATTGTATTATTACGGCTTCCTGGAATAAATAGAAACTAGTCACCTTGACATTCTCGGGGTTTCAAGCAGGGTTTCAATACGAAAACGACTTCAGAGCACAATCAAATTGGCCGGGGCGAGCGAGACGCAGCAACGAATATTGGCATTGATGCGAGTGAGAAATGAAGTTTTGCGCTATTTATGATTACCTGAATATACTCTTTGCTGTAACCACTGGTATCACGTCGTCCTTTAGGCAACACGTCTTGCGGCAGACTGTGAGAAGTTCTGGGATCTGCCAACTGTATCTGCGCGCCTTCGTGAGAACGCGGCCGGGATGCACACTGCAGACAGGCATCAGTTCGCTGGTGCCTGGTTCACCTTTCCGCTAGTGAGTGCATGGCCGAGGACATTGGGCCTGCACGCGCAATCCTGAGAACGGTGGCACGTCTGCTCTGGCCAAAGGAGCTGTACCGCCAGTGCAGGGGTGGTGCCAGGCTGCTGTTTTCTCTTCTCTCGCGTAAATCATGCATGTAGCCGTGGCTAGCTCGGCTGCAGTGGCCAAAAGGCAGCCATGCTGCGCCCTTTTACTGCTTGCACCCTGGTAACTGGTCTGGTTATGGTTCGCACAGGCAACTGGCAGGTGAGCTAGCTTCGTGCCTATATTCCTCGAGTCATTTATATCAACCCATCCCATGATACAAGCTCAACTTTTCCAGATTCATCATCAAACCGTGCTTCCGCTGTTTACGCAGAAGTAAGACACTCCTGTTCTTTTCTCAACCACGCCGACTTTTATGCAATTCTAACCCATCTCCAGGTACAGATCTTTCAGTTCTGTGCGGCGACAAGGCCCGGTAACCTGGTTCATTGTCACTGGCTCGCAGCCAGGTCATTTGTGATCAACGACGGCTATCGCACGCGCAGCCACGGGCCGCCACCTTATTCTCCGACCAACGTGTAAACACGTGTCGCCATTCCCGTCTCCGCAGACTGGACTCGCGCTCTTGTCTCCAGTCTCTCAGCCTGTCCACTTGCGCGGCAGTTGTCGTGAAACTGGTCATGGCTGAATTTCAAGAACGCTGGGTCACTCACCTTCGCAATAATTCTCGCCAGGAGGCTTCTGAGCCTAATCTCAGCTGTCCCTCCTGCGCCGAGGACATTTTGCCGAACATCGAAGCTTTTCGCGCCCATGTTCGCGCCGATGAACCCAAGCACCCGACACTCACTGGCGACGCCGACATTATCAAGGCATTTAGAAAAATGGCCATCAATCCACCCAGCCAAAGGTCAGTCCACTTTATCTTCTTCGACTCTCAGAATATGTCGCTTAAACCTTTAGATCGGGAAGCACTTCGTCCCAGTCCGCAGTTGCCACAAAACAGGTAGAGGACAAGGATTTCACTACCAGTGGGAAAGGTGACCACCAGATGAAATCTGCCCAGCGGGAAGCTTCTGTCTCTTCAAAGCACAAGAAAGCGCGATCGCCATCCTCGTCTCTCGCCCCGGCTTCGTCACCTCCCACCACGCCCGGTCGCTCTCATCGCCGCAGCGGTGTTGCTAGTGATTTTGATCGTGGCGATGCAGCTAAGAACGTAACTGGCCGACAGCTTTGGAACCCACCGGATGAACCTAAGAGTCGAGGTTCCCGCGCCAAGGCTTCGACACCGAGGCGAGCAAGGCACATCAACCGCCCTTCTTCGATGGACCAGCCCGTTGTCCCTGAAGTGCACCCAGCCGATATGACCACTATCCCTGACTTCTCATTTCTCCGGCAACCCGAGACACGGCCTATCTCCAAAGAGCAGCTAGCTCAGGAAGTCACAGGCATTGAGGAAGGTCTGAGGCTGGTCGAGGCTAAGTGCATGGAACTAAGTGTTTCTCCGGAGAAGAGGATCCCGCAATCTCAAAAGCTCAGCGTAGAGCAATATCAGAAACTTATCGGCTTACATCGAACACTGCTACACGAACACCATGATTTCTTTCTCGCATGCCAACATCCGTCAGCTAATGCAGCGCTTCGCCGCCTTCCCGCCAGGTATAACATGCCTGCGCGCATGTGGCGCTACGGCATCCAATCAATTTTGGAACTCCTTCGCAAAAGATTGCCCGACTCGCGGGAACATATGCTCACGTTTATATGTATTGCATATAGCACTATGACACTTTTATATGAGACTATACCTAGTTTAACGGGAACTTAGATCGAATGTCTTGGGGATCTAAGCAGATACCGTATGGCGATTGAGGACGATGATATTCGGGATCGTGAGACTTAGACTTCCGTCTCCCGAGCTTTGTATTCAAAGGCTTCAGATCGTTCACCAGAGGTTGGGCGGCTTTATCATCATCTGGCTATTCTTGCCAGGCCCGATGCCCTACAGCAGTTATATTACTATAACAAGTCACTATGCGTCCCGGCTCCCTTCCCGAGCGCCTGGGACAGCATTATGTCGCTTTTCAAGCCAATTTTGGGAAGGACAATCTCGCTGGATTCATCCGACGGGGAGTTTGTCAGAATTCATGCCATCCTGTTTTCTAGACTTAAGCGCGAGGAACTAGAGGACTCTATGGCCGAATTTCTTGGTACTCTGGATAGGAACATCGCGGAAAGGAACAAGGACTGGCTCCATCCAGGGTAAGTGTTAACCTCTTTTTTATGCCTGCTCAAGTTAACTAACGTGGTATTACCTAGCTACTATATAGCTATCTCTCTCATCTGCTCTCTTCTCGGTTACGGCGCAAGTACCAACCCCCTCAAGGTAGCTCTCTTAGCCGATGAAAAAGCTGATGCGCCTGCTACACCAGCCGTCGATCCTGCAGCTACGAAGAATGCTATCGAAGAGGCCACTGCCGCCAAAACATTTGACACTGCAAGATCGTTTGTCATGCAAACATGCGACATTGTTTTCTGGCGCAAAGCAGATATCAACTGTCTTCCCTTTTTTCACACAATTATGGTCTTTTTATATTATTTGGCTCAGCACCCTAAAGCCATGTCACTCGTTGCGGACCATGTTCCATGGAAACGCGTCGCTGACGTACTTAACGAGGCTTATCCTGCCCTAATGTCGAAGCCGAGAATGGCGAATGCAGAGTTTCCACGGCCGCCACGCAACGAGCCTCTACGTCCACTAGCAGAAGATTATGGTATGCGAGGGCTCGAACTTGCGAAGAACTACTTCCCGCAGGATTGGTTTTCTAGCAAAAAGATTGAAGATGATGAGAAGCTGTTTGAGCCGCCCTCACTTGGAGACGAGCGACGTCAGCGCCTGCTCTGGCTCGGACGCCGAATGTGTAGTCTAGGGAACTGGATCGCGTGGGACGAAGGCGCGAGCCGTTTTACTGTCAATGCGCAATTTGAACAAGATGCTGACGTGCCTCGAGAGACTTGAACTTGTCCACACTGGCTGGCTCTACGATAGCAGGACGGATTTGCACTCTCACCGTTTCGTTGGTGTTGAGAACGTCTATGAAGGTTGGAGTCCGCTGCGGGATTGCTCTCGGTCTAGCAGGGTGAAGTCTGGTTAAACGTTGAGATAGGCGTATCATTCTTAACTTTAATCCAGCAGATCCCACTCATGTGCTTCTGGTAGTCCTATAGGTAGCGCAAATGCTCTCGAAGCGAGGCCATACTTCAACACTGTTATTAGGTTTTCAGCTACACTAAATCACCAGATCCCTGGCGAGTTGCTCTCTGTGCATAACAAAGCTGGTGAACAATGGTAGTTGAACGGGCAGCTGTGGTCTGCGATCTGAAGACAAAAAGCAGCGACGCTGTAAACATCCTGCAACCGCATTCTGAGGAGGCTATCTAGGGTTGTTGAGTACTCTTACCCAAAACGGCAAATTTGGACACAAGGCCTGAGTTTCCTTGTGTGGACTAACACAACCGCCGAAATTAGCTTGCAGCAATTTGTAAGTAAACAAGCATCAAAGATAAATGCTTGCCCATGCCTTCCAGCCATGCTGTTGCTGTTGGAGGTAGCTTTCCTCGCAAAACCGTCGTAACTAGCACCATTCTTCGCAGTCATCTTTGCGAGACCGGTATCAGCGCAACGAGGCGACAGCTTCATGATAAGGCCAACCTGCTGCAGAGATCAAAGACAACGACTATCTGGTGGCAGACCACGAAAGAGCGGTGACACACGGAAGAGAAGTTGATCAACGCGAGCAAATTAAACATGTTCCATGAACGGGAACTGGTTTCCACGACGACGCCTCAGCGTGTGGGATGTGTGTTGATGTTAGACGCAAGTCCTTGGGTACATTATGCTGCAATCCATGAATCCGGAGCAATCATCACCGCCAAACCTCGTCAGGTCCTTGGTGCCCATGTGGTGGGCATTCAGATAATGAACAGCGCGAGCATGACACAGTTCCGGGACTTGGCCCAAGTTATGCATAAAAATATCATGCGGCCTCT
>JARJRE010000006.1:0-84680 GCA_030783385.1 Akanthomyces dipterigenus | reverse complement strand
CTCTTTTGCACACACACACACACACACACACACACACACACACACACTCACATCTCGACGCTAAATAAGAAATGGTGTACTGATAGTCATGTATCGCTATTTCAGGCTTCTAATTTCCGGCAAGTGGGCAGCGGTTTGTTGATGGCAGAGTCCGCCCCTCCCCCCCTGCTGTCCCACTTGAATCTTCAACAATCCACAGTCTCACGCAGCCACGTTTTGTGAATCCATGCATTTTCATCACACAATGGAAAAAAAAAAAGAATGGAAAAAAAAAAAGAAAAAAAAAAGAGCAGCTGGCCAAGAAAAGATGCGCCGTGCGCAGAATTGTCATGTATGTTTCAAAATCAGCCCATGCTCACAGAGCACACATGTACAACACTGCCAGGGCAAAGGAGGCCCACGACGCAGAGACAGACATTGAATTGGCCGCGCCAAGTAGTTAACTACAGGGACAGCAACAGCCGGCACCCTGTCGAGGCCGTTGGAAAAACTAATTTTACCGTGGAGCCCGAGCTAGGTGCCCGCCCGTTCATATTCACAGTTCCCGGGCCGCATTGAGTCGTTTTTTGGCGGTGCAACCAATTCATAGGAACTGCGCAAACAAGCCGCTTCGGTGCGGCGGCACGTTGTAAACCCGCAACACAGCCCGTACCTCTTTTTTTTTTTCCTTTCTTATTTTCTGACAGGTCCCATTTCACGCCCGACATGCGCACGGAATCCCGCAGCGGCCGGCCGCAGACGATCATGCCCTGTTTGTGAAAGTAGCCGATGATGATGACCAGCTGTGCGTCTTGTCTCACAGCTGCTGGTTAGCGACGTGCGTGATTCACCTTTGTTCGTTCAGGCGAGGCTGGCGCTGGCAAAATGAACCACAACTGCACCGTCGGAACTCGTCCTTTGTTCGCTTCGGTGTCACTCTACCTTCTTTTCCTTTACTGATCGTCCACCGTAGGCACTTGCGCCACAATGCAACGCAAGGCGTGCATGGCCACCCTCCCTCCTCCTCCCAATCCAGGTCTTTTATTGTGTCATAGTCTCCCGTCTTGTCCCAATCAGCGCATCACAAGGTCAGCGGGGGGGACCAAAAAAAGAAACGAGGAGGCGCCGCCACGTCCAGCGCCTCGGGTGGTTGCCTACCAGTAGAGGACGAGAGGGCAGATTCGACATTTGGCGCTCTCCAAAAACGTCTTTGGTTCTTGTCAGTTGCTGTCTTCCATTGGACAAGAGGGATCGCATAATATTCCGCCAATACCATGCGCCCTTTTTTTTTTTTTTTTTTTTTTTTCAACCAGCGTTTCGTGTACGACGGCGGGTATTCGTGGCGCAAGTAGGACACGGCTTGGCTCAGAGGGTCTGTGGCGGGCCGAGCCAACGCCCATCATCCCAACTCGCGAGGCTGTGCTTGCCACTTGTCGCCAGCAGAGGCAGGGGGAAGCTAATAAGCTACCATGTCTCGTCTCGGGTCTAGCTTCCTTTTGTCCTGCCCAATGGCGAGCCGGGGCCACGACTGATTCATGTATTTGCAGGCAGCGGGTTTGGCCCAACAGTTAGCCTACCAAGAAGGGAGAAGGGAGAGATTCCGAGGTTGCACCACGCCGGTTGGACTCATACTTGCGTCATACTAGTTACTCGTGCGCTGGGGGGGGGGGAGAATTAGCTGGCGTTATTGGGCGTTTTTCTGCCATATTATGAGTCGTCGTTTTTTTCTGTGCTTCTCCACTCTCCCACAATGCAGCCGGATGACAGGCCTGGAGCCGTGGAATGTGACAGGGCATGGGGGACGAGAAAGAAGAAAAAGCTGCAGCGTGGCTTCATGATGCAGAGCAAACAAGCTTTGGAGTTTTATCAAAAAGCAGATCTATACGCATGTAACTAGAGATCAAAAGCAAACATAACACGCACTCTGGGGTTCGGGTTTCAGATGACACCTCTTCCCCTAGATCTATCGCCGATTGGCGCGGGCGAATCAGCGCGAGTCAAGACAAGGGCAAGAATTAAAAAAATAAAATTTAAAAAAAAACGGTGAGCCCGTCGTCACGTCATTTTTTCTCGTGCTTAATTTCTGCAAATAAAATTAAATAAAAAATCCACGCGTTTTGGGTAACCCGACCGGCCCGAGTCGAGTCCAGACCAGGGCCAGGGGCGGGCCAAGAAGAGGATCCTAAACAAGCGGACAAGGGTTCAGAACGGCGAACTGAATAATGAAGAAGGGGATTCGTCAACCAGCTCGAGAAAGAAGTAGGACGAAATTTTGAAAATTTTGACCAGTCACCGACAGCGAGAAACGCCAGTGACGTGTGAGTCCCCATTCGCCCTGGCCCATCAAGTACCAGATGTGCAGAGGTCCCCGTCTCACGGTCCGGCATGCCGCATGTTGGCCTGCCGCCGCTTGGCTGCAGGACAGCATCGAGATGGGGGGGGACGTGTCGGGCACGCAGACGCAAAGGTTAATGTTTGCAAGGACTGCAGCAGCAACAAGCAATTGGCACTTGGCAGTAGTGTAGTCCCGGAGCCTGCCGCTTCTTCATTTCGGAGAAACCGTCTAAATGTTGCCTACCTTCAGCGGTTGAATTAGCCGCACAGGGGGCGGGGGGGGGGGGAAGAGACCCTGTTCCTGGAATTATTGCAACGGCCTGCCGCAGGTAAAAAAGAGGGCTGCTGCGGCTTTGACCGAGGTCAATACACCGCAGACCAGACACGGCGATGACGGCCAGTGGTCCATTATTACTACCAATAGTAATACAAGAGAAAAGGGCCAGCCTACAGGACGTTGCAGGGAGCCAGTAACGAGGCGGCAGCGCATTTCATGCCACACCACAGGTGAGCCGCTGGGCAAGCTAAAATCGCCGTTTGCCGGACAGTGTACCGATCAAAGGCGCGTGTGCTATTCCTTGTTTGGGAAAGCCGTCAATTTTACTTTTCTTTCCCCTTCTTCTCCTCCTCCTTCTTCTTCTTCTCTTCTTCTCTTCTTCTCTTCTTCTCTTCTTCTCTTCTTTGGGTTCCACCTCCTTCACCCAGGTGGAGAGTCCCCCCCCCATGCTATACAGTTACCCATCATTCTAGCGGCTCGGCCCTCGCTCCAAAAACGGCCCTAGCTCTCTCTCATCGTTTGTTAGCCCCAACGGGCGAGAGAAAGAATAAAGGAGAGAAATGGAATGGGCTGGCCCCCCCCCCCCGCCTCAAGGACCAGGGGCCATAGAGATGTGTTGGCAATTGGGGCAAGCGTCGAGCTCGCACAAGCCCCAGAGCCAACAGAAATCAAACAAATTAGTAAAAAGATGCAAGTGATTCGTCAATCTGCGAGACTTTCTCACAACCGGGACCTTTCCTCTCTCCCTCTGTCTGTCTGGTCAGCCCACCAGTAGCCTCGTCTGGCGGCGCCCGCCCTCTCCCCCTGGCGACTCGTCAACCTGAAGAATGTACTGGTACACATACACCAACGCGCCGCTGACAGTCTACGCTAGCTAGGGGCGCCGGAGGCCGCAGCCACGAAGACGCCTTTTTTTTTTTTTTTTTAAATATTATTGTTATAATTATTTCGGTTCCCCTGCAAGCCTCTCCCACATCCCCCCCCCCCCCCCAGCACAGAGAATGCCACTACGCAGGGCGCCCTGTTCCCAAGCCCGCCGCGCTGCATGCTGCATCTGCACGCTGCAGCTCCCTCTCTGCAGTTCTAGTTGGGCAGTTTGCATATATCCAATCTAACAAAACGCCCAGCCTGTGTTTTTTTTCTTGTCTGGGGGTCGCTAAGCCGTTTACGACCGTCTTGTTGTCTCTTTGCCATTCACAACGAGACAACAACCAAGAAAGGAACATGCTGCTATTCCTTCCTCTTCCTTCTCCCCCGCGCAGCGCAGGCCGCATATAGGACATGTCCTCGGTATGTCTATGCGCGTTCATAACTCTTTTTCTCGCTCTCTCTCTCACACACACACACACACATGCACTCCATGTCTGCTCACTCAACCCATTTCGCAATACATTCGCAAATGTATCGGCTGTTTTTTTTTTCACATAAAGTATCTAAACCCACCAAACGATTCAGGAACCCGCTCAATGGCTAGAAAATAAGGAGCGGCGAGGCGCAACGCTGGATTGTACGCGGGCGCTGGCTCGATTTCATGCCTTTATGCGCCAGATCGATACATTGATACTTTGCCCGTGCAGCGTCTCACTCTCTTTCTGTCGCTTTACTCCCCAAACTGGTTCAGCAACATGACGAAACAAAGAAAAAGAAGAAAGTTTACTCGTAAAGTGATAATCCAAGAGTCGAGGCGCTGATGGGTTCAAGCCCTGCTTCTCCATGTAGTTGCAACAATGGGTTTGTCTGCACAACTCAAATCATCTCAACCTTTGTAACCGTCTTCTCGTTTCGTCATCCGTGGCGCAAGCCACAACCATGAGCACCTCGACGCCTCTATTCTTACAGGGTCCTTGTTCTCCTCCTCCTCCTCCTCCTCCCCCCTGTTCACAGGCCGACGTCGCCATCGGACCAGGATTCTTGTGTGTTGTGTGTGACTTGTGCAGCACCGCCTACGCACCCCCCTCCCCTCTCACTCAACACACCCACCACCACCACCACCCCTCCGTCCATGATTATGTACGGCTACTTGCATGGAGATTTGCTGGCCCGTTCAATGGGCCAAATAGCTTGCCTCTCGCCGACGAGTCGCAAAAGACGCAAGCTCTTCTTACTTTTTTTTTTTTTCCTGTCAAGTCACACAACCACGACCGCCATTTTTTTGTTCGCCACGGGCTTGCAGATGCCTGCTTGAAGTGTATGCTTCGATCCAGGACACACACACACACACACACACACACACACACACACACACACCCACCCCCTCACCCCCAGTCTTTTGCCTCATAGGGTAGTGTTCAAGAAGCATCGCGGGAGGGGAACGAGAGGAGAGAGAAAGAGAGAGGGAGAGAGAAAAAAAAAGAATTGGCCTTTGACTGCCATTTCATCTCGTCCGACGTGAACTTGGCATGCCGCCGTTTTTATAAATACAACATCATCCGGCGTTGAGTCTACCATTCCCATTCTCTCCATCCATTCAAGCTTTGCCCATACAGCCAGCTTCCCCTGCCTCTTCCCAACAAGTCACCACCACATCTCTCGTACGGTCCTCTGCACGTCTCGACAAACCTTGTTGAACCTGTTCTGTGCCTGCGTGTCCCTTGTCCATCGCCCTCTGCTCTCCATCTCCTCCCCGTTGACGCGGCTTGCTCGGTCTGCTGTCCCGCCACCGCAGCCACCACGACCGCTACCAAGCCCGACTAAAACCTCCTCCACCCCCCCCCCTCGTCACGCGCACCACCAGCCTCGAGGCTTGGTCGCAATATCTGATTCTTGCCTTTTTTTTCTTCGTTTCTCGACATACACGCTTGAGCAGACATATTACATTGCCTTTTCTTCTTCACCATTTGCACGCATCGACGGAGCGATTGGACGGGACTTTATTCCACAGAACTTGCATCGACCGCACCCCATTGCGCCCTCACTCGCTATCTATTTACCATACTACCACAGTACAACAATCGCTCACGCCCAGGATCAAAGCGACGCAAAGGACAAACCCTTCTTTATTCACTCGGACAATTTCCAGCGTCATCAAGCCAACCAATTCTCCCTCTCTCTGCCCGTTTTCGACCCGTCCATCCACACAGTCAAGGCATTCCCTGCTGCAGATGCGATCCGCTCTCCCCGTTTTGCACGATCCACCTCCAGAGTAACCGCAATAACGACCCCCGGTGTCAGACCGACCGCCTCAATTGCTTCGACAAAAATTTCAAACAATTCTCCGTCTGCTTCTCTTTCATCATCATACTAGCCTTCGTCGTCGACTTCCTCCGCCTCGTCTTCTGCCCATCGACATTCGCCTCTTTAGCACCATCCGCCCAGGTATACCTCAGCATGCCTGCTCGCGCACTACCGCAGGTCCTACCAAGGTCGGCATCAAAGGCAGCCTCGGCTGTGACCCCGGACCATGGCCAAATCCTTGATATCGGCGGGAGCTCCTTGAAGGGCGTATATGTTGATAAGCTCAAGAGCACCCTGGCGGCTGTTGCCGAGTCGAGAGACGCACCAACCCTGCCTGACGAGCTGCTGTACGACGACAAGGGTCTCCTTATCTGGAACCAGATCATATCCATACCAGAGTTCTATCAAACTCACGACGAGATTGCCCTTTTCGACCTCCACAGCGCAGAGATTATTCGCAACGTAAACGAAAATGTAACCATGATTGACTTGGGTTCCGGGTGAGTAATGGCTACTGTCATGCATTAGCTTTGTATTTCTTCGTCCATGACAGCAAGTTGCTAACCAGAGCCTTCGTTACCCCTCCCTCCAGCGATACAAAAAAAGTCGATCATCTCTTGGCCAAGTTCGAATCCCTCAAAGTTCCCGCCACCTACCTTGCCCTCGACATTTCCAAGACCTCGCTTGACCAGAGCATAGCGAGCTTGGTGGCCAACCATTCTGGCCCGGATGCAGTTGTCAGCTGCGGCGGTCTCTGGGGCACATTCGAGAACGGGCTGGACCACGTCGCCAACATCAAATCGCCTCGGCTGTTCCTGTCCCTCGGCTCCGTATTGTGCAACGATCCTTGGCCCACGGCTCTCGGCCACCTTAGAAGCTGGGCCTCGACTCTCCGACCCGAGGATCGAATGCTGATTGGCATGGATGGTCATCTTGTTGCCGACGACAGGGATAAGATCTGGGCAGCCTATCATTCCTGCGATGATTTGTTTCGCGAATTCTTCGTCAACGGCCTCAAAAACGCAAACAAGCTTCTTGGATACAGGCTCTTTGACGAACAAGACTGGGAGTGCATGGCCGAGTTGGAACAAGAGCCCACTACTCGGCATCGCTTCTTTATTCGCGCCAAGAGGGACATTGTGCTACCGGAATACAACACCATCATACCCAGTGGGCAAGAAATAGACTGGTTCGACTCCCATAAATATGGAGAGCAAGATGTCCGTCTCATGTGCGGCAAGGCTGGCTTGACCGTCATCAAGTCTTGGGCAGCACCAGAGTCCAATTTCCGTATGTCAATGCACCGTTTCATCAATCCACGCACAGACTATCAGAGCTGACAGTTCGATGTAGGCCAGTATCTGGTGCGGCCAAGATGTGATCGTGACGATTTCGAGGATCACGACAGCGGCATATCCGGCATAAACTGAGCCCGCCGAAAATATCGCATGGCTACGGGTTGCCGCACTTGCATGAAGTTTGCCGACTTTCGGATCAGTGCGTGATGGACGGATGGGATTTTGGCTCTTTTTAGATGAGAGCAGCACCACGTCGTGGCACGCGGCGTGCATTGCTCATGTCAGGCAGAGGACTTCGTTCTCCATTTCTTGAACCTTAGACACCATATGCTCCCACCAGGGTTGCCTCTCGGCAATGGCATGGGGCAGTTCCATGTTTGGTGCGGGTACTGGGACTTCTTGGTCCATCCAGCTCTGGACACGTTCCAGAGTTCGATAAAGTGGCGGCACACTCTGTCGCGGGGATTTAATTAGCAACTAGCATTAAATGGAGCATCATATTCCTTCTCTCATCAATGCTCAAACTTACACTGCGAACAGGGGTACAGATGACCTGCTGAAACCAGGCGTCCGCCACGTGAGCATGCTCTTCGACAGTGGCTAGCAGCCCGAGGAAGAAGACCGGTAGTAGTGGCGCTTGAGCCGTAAATACAGGGCCTGATGTTGGCATGATAGAGATACACTTTGCCAAATCGGCTATGTTGTCAATGACCATTTGATGGTTTCGCGGGAGTCTGAGCAACAGTCAGCTTGCTTTGGTGCAAATGGTGCCAGCGCTACAATGCTTACCTGAAGAGGCGGCACTGCAAATAAACCATTCCGGCCAGTCTCCACGCTTCCGCTGTCACCTCAGTCATCTGCCTAGCCTCCTGGACAACGTAGGTCTCGTCCATCTGACGGATCCATTCAATCGGTTGACGTCTACTTTTGGCAGCGTCCCAGCTATCATATTCCCCACTCCATTGATGCAGTTGCAGAAGCTGTTTGTAGAGCATCTGTGCAGTTACGGGCACGATGGGCGTCTCGCCGTCTTGTAGCATGCGGGTGGAACAGTAGGCGACCTGGCTAAAGATGTGCAGCAGGCGTTTCGAGAACCCACATCCGCCGTGGATTTCATACATGTCTGCTTCGGACCCGTACAGCAGGAATCCGAATCTGGATGTTTCGCCAATCGGGTCAAAAGTAGCAACAGATGGCAGTGGCATCATCGGCTGAGCCAGAATGACGGCTCTACCAACTATGACTGATTGCGACAAGCGTAGGGCAGAGACCTGCACATTCGACTCTTTGTAAAAACGGGAGCCTGGGTCTGTGTAGTGTAGCACACTCTCTGCCTGTCTGAAACCCGTCAACCAGCGAGGGTGGTAGGGTTTTTGAAGCCTCCGTTCCGTGAGGACCACATCCTGCATGGAGAGCAATGACGCCAAGGTGACTAACTCGCTTGACTCCTCGTCCGCCAGATCGGGCGCTTTCTGGAGCAGCTCGGTGAGCCTGGCTTCGGCGGTAGCAAATTTTTCGTTGACTCGACGCCGAATAAGATCGTCCGGTAGATAGTCATGAACATATATACCAGCGAGAGACTGTATAGCGGCTAGAACACCAGCACTGTGTTGCATGCTGGCGAAATCAGTCAACCACAGGTTAGTTTTTGTCAATACACTTCGCCCGGGGCACCAATTGCGGGTGTCTGAATAGAGATATTAGCGCAAACCTCCAGCGATACTTGGTCAAGCAGAGCCTACAGAAATTGAATAGCTTTCTGCCCATGGTATCCATTACAGCATGGTGCCCGAATTGCGATGGGAGGAATCGCGGCCGCTCGGTGGTATCACTAAAACAGTATGATCGGAAGCTGCCTGTTGGCGAATGAAGGTGTGCGCTCTGCGACGACGGCAGGGTTGATGATATTGAATAGGGCGAGTCTCTTCCTGCCATCAGAGTGGAGGTGGAGGCTGGTGATGCAGAACATCGACGCTGCAGCGATGGCTCAAAGCTTTGATTTGATGGCTGCGCAACACCGACGGATAAAGACGAATCGCCGTGATGGTCGATACTCGTCACTTCAACAGTTGTTGATGACCTCCTCCCTTCTTTGAGGGGCCAGGAGAATTTGATATAACCATTGACTTTACCGTCTACTGGTCGAGAAAATGTTTGGAGAGACAGATTGCGCCCAAATGAGCCAACACAGTCAACAAATGGACTGGTGATTGCATGCTTAGGCCGGGACTTTCGCCGACGCTGTTCTTGGTGAGCGGGTTCAGATCTCAGCGATGGGCTTCGGGATTGCTGTGCTTGATGTGGTCGCGGAGGTGGTGGTAACCGTGCCGAGGAGTGCGCCAGTAGAGGTTGTGATTGCAACGGTGCATGCGGCAGTGGAGGTTGCAGTGACTGTCGCCCGTCCTCGAAAGCAAACAGGGCATGCTGACTAGGCTCAGGAAATGCCGCGGATATGCCAGCTGGATTTGGAGCAATATCTGTAGGCAAGGGTAATCAGCTTCATAGTTTTACATATAATCTTCTCGCAGCGAGGGGGAGGGCGAGTGCCTGCGAAGAGCAGACAGTGACCAGATTCGACGGCGTAATGCCAGCGATCGTGTATGACCGCACGGCATGTAAGGACGCTCGGGCCAAGTTCTCAGGCCCATATTCTTCCAGAGTGCAGTCTGTGGTTCAATGAAGCGGGAGCATGGCCGTTTGCGGGGAGGAGAGGCAAGTGAAAACAGCGCGAGACAACGATGCCCGAGTACTCACTTCCACCCTGCCATTCAGAGACGCCGCGTGAGGCCGAGACAAGGGAATACAGAGGGCAATTATTTTGCACAGACTGCGAATTGAGCAACTTACGGAAACGCATATCCCAAGGAACCTGGGCCATAGAGTTATCCACTGGCGAGATCACGGGCCCCATCATGGGAGAGCTTATGGGCATGGTAGGATTGATGTTGGGCACTAATCCCACCCCTGAACCGGACATGGACATTGGCAAGGAGCCAGCGGCGAGAGGAAACATCCATTCTGAGTGAAGAGAGTGCGATCTACCCCAACCTTCGGGGAAGCCATCTTCGTGGCCGTCGGAATGAGGGCCACCCGGGCCAGCGCCGGCTTGATCAAGCCTGACACGCTTGGCCGGGCGCTGGTCGTCGTCGCCAAAGTCGCCCATACAGTCGAGGCGAAAAGGTGGAGGGTTCGGACGGCCCATAGAGATGGGCGGCAAAGTCAGGCGTGGCCGTGACAGCAAGTCGGGAGTACCTCTCAGGCACTGCCAGCAAGCGAGGTCGTCGGTGAGTGCTGAGCTGGGCTGGGAAGTCGGTCGAAACGCGCCGCAGGTACGAGCCCCGTGATGGCGGAAATAACGGTGCGGCGACAAGAGTGTTCCGAGGAGGCGCTCAAAGAGGGTATCGTGGAGACTTGTGCGCTGCAACAAGACCAGGCGCGAAAAGAGGAGATGATGGCGAGAAGAGAGAAGAGAGGTTTGGCTTGCCAGGCCGTTTGTCTGGAGCCAGCAGCGGCCTTATTAGCGCTGGCGCGACGCGAGGGACCCAACGAGTAGCCAAGATTATCTGGTGCCGCTGAAGCGGGACAACGAGGGCCAGATAAATGGAATAGCACTAGATTAGCAGATGAGCAAGATCCACCTTGGCGATGTCGACGAGGGTGACGGGCAGCACCCTGTTGGTGCCGTCGTGTTAAAAGGCCGGTCGGGATACCAGCACAGCTGGCTCGAAGTATGCCGTGCCAGATGCCCCGGCACCGCAGGTAACTGGCGAGCACGCGGTCTGGTGGGGGTTGTTTGATGAGCCTGATCTGTCGGCAGCTAGTGGACTAGGTAGGTAGTCACCTACCTCTAACTGGCCAGTGGAGAGACGGACGGGCCGACCACAGCTGTCCACTAATAAGATGCCTATCCAGTGGATAGCGCACCCTTGAACAGCTGAAGGGCGAGTCGGACGACCGAGGAAGATCCAGATGATACGACCCAAGGTTTTTTGATCAGCGTCTTGGTATCTTGACACTTTCTCAGCGTCGTGGGAGGGGCGGGCAAAAATGCCGTTGACCACTCAGTATGCGTGAGGGCGTTTGCCGTGTGCCGCGGCTTTGTCGTGGGCGGTGTTGTTGGTGGTGGAGCGCGGGCACCTCTGCGGGCAACGAAGCGCTTGGACGGGCTCGTCAACCTGTGCTGTCCTGCCCTGCCCTGCCCTGTCTTGCTAAGAGACGGGGATTTCACGATGCGCGATGGCCAGGCCGCACGGAGTAGACAGTCGTCGGCACAAGAGTTAGTCTTGCGCTCCGTCGTCGACAGGATGGCTAATACCACCGGCAAGGACCACGACGATAACAGCGGCGTTGGGCGGCGATGCGCGGGGCCAAGGGTCGGGGCCGAAGAGTGGAAACACGCGAGAGGAGCGTTTCGGCGACGTCAAGCAGTTGTGCAGCCAGTGAGCCCGCAAAATGAGGCCGCGAGAATATAAAACAGTTTGCTGGTAATGAGAAGAAAAGTTCTCTATCGTCTCTTTGTTGACGGGAGAAGATGCAAAGGGAGATGGGGAAAGAGAAAGAAAGTGTGGAGAGGGCAAGGCTAAGGAGATAGGGACGGCGGGAACTAAAAAGGCTTCCGCCTGTTGAAGCCGACAGAGCGGTAGCGAGAATGGCCGTGTAGCACACGAGTCGCATAGATTACAGTATTACCTGCTCGCCTGACAAGGACAGCAGGCGTAGAGGCAAGGCTTGTTTTGATTCCCATTCGTTTTCGGCGTGGCGGCCGACGAGATGAGCAAGACAGGGCCTGGCGCGGTCGACGGCAAAGGAAATAAAAAAGGGTCTGCGGAACGATGAATGACAAATAAATGGCGGGTTGCAGTACCAGTAATCTGGGCGACGGAAGGAGAGGGCAGGGCAGGGCAGGTCGCAGATAGTACAGACTTGTGGCAGGCACGGAGCGATCTGGCAGTCTGGACGGCTCAAAAGCGAACATCTAGAGATGGGAGACGGCAATGCTGCCGACGTTTTTCGGGCGACTGCTTTGGGCGGGCGGCAGGGGTTGGACCAGCTGGCGACTGGGGGAGCTAGGAGACGGCTAACGCAGTCTGGCACCAATTGGTTTGGACCAGTCCTTGGTGCTGCCAGACGCTGGTAGCAGCCTTGCAACCTCTACTACTAGTTACTCCGTACGGTTGTACCACTTGCAGTAAAAGCAACCAAGCGCAAGGTTGCAAGGCAAGACAGATGCAAAGTGGCTGCAGCGCGCCGGCGCTGGCCCTGAGGTCCCACTACCTTAGTTGACTTTGGCAGGCAGCAAAGCAGATCTGCGCTAGATTGATTGGACCTTGTCGTCTTGGTTGGCCCGCCTGTTGTGCTGCAGGCCTCATCCCGAAAACCTGGGACTGTGCACCGGCCCTGCGCATCATCAGAGGCGCCCAATGAGGCTGGCCTGCAGGTGGATGCATCCTGTTAACCGCTCGCTACCTAAATACCAGTCTGCCCGTGGACGATGCGAGGAGCATGATGAGGTGGCATACCACACCGTTACTCTGTACAGATTACTGATACCACGACCCCGAGTCACGAGCATTGATATTGATTGCTTGCTTGCTACAACAGGATACCATCGCCGACGCTCGCCCGCACCGCCTTGCTGTGGAACGGCCCGCCCAGCGCTACCCTGCAAGCCACACGGGGCAGCCCAGCGCAATATCAGCGCGCACGAGAGTATATTTGCTTTGCGATGCCCCTCGCCGTCCGACATTTGGGCGGCCGTCAGCAGCCGAAGAAGCGCGGCTTAGTGTTGAGATCAGAAATTGCCTGCTCGCTTTTTTTTTCCGATTACTGATTCAGAGGTCCTCGCATGCAGGTCATACAGGCCACAGCGCAGCAAATAAACAAGTTGCACTGGCGGTTTGTCTGCCATCATTGTCCCCGTCCGAGGGGTTCTTTGGCGTCTTCCAGGCTTCCAGTAGCCTCGAGCGCGACATGTTTTGCATCGGCGTGCCTCCCCCCTTTGTGGGTTCAAGTGCATCATGTTTTGCGCAGTGCATGCACGATCAAATGTGCCGGCACTGCTCGTCAGATGGGATGGCTTGTGAGATGTCGTGGATTGATTGCCAGAAGCCACCGATGGCGACGGACGACCAGGGTGCAGGCGCATCGAGTATGCAGCCACCAGCCAAGATGTGCTGGTATTTGGTCCCGCCCGTCTGGTTGGCCAGCACATTGGGCGCAATTTTCTATAATTATCACGACAGCTCAATGCTGTTCAACAGCAATGGTGCTCTCCAGGTCGCAGGATTTTCAAGGGCACGTTGAAATAGATGCTAAACTTCTTCGTGCACTGACTGATCAGTAATTCCCAAGCGACACTGCGGTCAAATAATTTAAAGGGCCGCAACGTAGCAGCATAACTGCAGCTACAAGCCGATGCTGTATCCATACGGCTTACGGTTACTATTAGTTACTGTATCTGCAGTTATCCCCGGCACAGCACCTTGACCAGTCACCAGTCTCCAGTCCCCAGACAGTTGCGCACTGGCACTCGATGAAGGCCCCAGCAGGGATCCAGGCGGACGGATCCTCCCGGCGCGAGCTTGCCGGCTGCCTAGTCTTGTTTTCTCTTCTCCCAACCGGATCCTGGCCAATCAGCAGTGGTCATCTGCCGGAGGGTGCAAGGGCCATTGCCCGATCAGGACTGGCGCTTCTCTGTTGGGGCAGGTGGTCCCGCTCACAAAACCGCTGTTGTGGGCTGGCTTGTTCGCTCGGTATGCAGGACTTTGTGCCTGGCGCTGCGGAGCTGCCAGATCCAAGTATTGTCGACATTATGATGGGAATCCACCTTGTCGAGTCTTCCCCAGCTGCCCGCCAGAGACATGTTCGATGTCGTTGAGAAAAAAAAAAGATACATCACTTCTGCTTGCCACAGGCACCCAGCCCTAATTTTACTATTTACCAGCCGAGCCGCTCAGAGGAGAAAGAGGTAGCCCTCTGAGCCCTTCATATGAAACTGCGCGCCTGGCAACCGCAAGGCGTTTGCAGTTTTTAAAGGCAAAATAGAAACCAAGATTTGTCGGATAGCCACTACGTGGACATGGAAAAGTGTTAAGCGGCGCGCCTCAATCGGTGCAGTGCATCCGCTCACTACCTAGACTGCGTTTGCTGGCACGTCATTTCCCTCCCGTTTCTAGAAAGGCTTGCACTGGTACGGAACAGCACCAGTAGCTCAGTCTGGGTCTGGGTCTGGGTCTGGCACCTGTGCTTGCTCGCTTGTTTGCTTTCCAGCCAAGCATCTGCGGCCCGTCTTCAGCCACCAAGGCACCCCTTCTCACACTGTTCACTAAACAACAAAAAAAAAAACCACCATCGACCTCAGCCTCGCGTCGTACGACCGCACCTCAACCAGCATTGCGCCAACCACCAACGCTACTCTATACGATAGGCATCCCTAGTGACAGCGGGTTCCTGGTTTTGCGCGCCTCCGAGTGCAAAGCAGATACCACCACACACGGACAGACACACTCCTCCCAGGTCTGGCACGGTGCCCCGTGGCCAAGTGGGCTTCTGCTAGGCCTCCCTGGCCAGTGTCTCTGCTTTGTGCCCGTTCGCTGCAGTCACCAACTGTCTCTACTAGGTAGTAGCTTTGTGCCTGTGGTCAGTCCCTCGACATCGCCGTCTCTTCTACTGCCTGTCCGGGCAACCCGAAATCATCCCTCGGTGCTCGTCAACAGCTTGCCCGCACGCAAGCACCCTTCCCCGCCGCTCGTTCGTCGGCTCATCTCCTCCGCTCCAATATCCGGACCCCCTTGCCCCTCAACTCCGCCTACTGCTCTCAACAACGGCCGCACTAGACAAGAGGATCCGAACTGGCTGAGGACGACCAGTAACCCACAAAGCTACCCACGGTCTCATTGTTACTGGTAGCGAGCAAGTGCTTCGGCGCCCGCTGGCGATTCCCAGGACCAGCATCATCGCAGCTAGCCCTTGTTCCAGCCTGCTGGGCAGGCAGGGCAGGTGCCTACCAAGGTAGCAGGAAGCTCCCCGCTCAGTGGAGGAGCCCCGCACACCACTCAACGTCATCTGCACTCGCCGTCTGCAAAGCAGAGCTACCGGCCACCTCGGACGCACAAGGCCAACCAACGACGGCGACACAAGGTAGTGAGAAAACTCTCCCTGTACCACTTGTCGTCTCGCGAGGGCACAGTGCTGCTCTGCGCCCTGCCATTCTGGCAGGTCTTTGCGCTGCCACTGTGGTCGCCGTTCGCTTGGTAGGACGAACCCAATAGCCGCGCCCCAACGGCTTCTCTCTAGCTACGTAACGGCGCAAGCCCTCCGCTCGAGGGTATAATTAACATGGACGGCGCCTCTGATGCCATGCCAAGGCAGGCTCGCATCTTTGAGTCGGGCTTGCATCGCACAACCCCCAATACTGCCTCTTTTGATGCCCTCATCAGACAAAACCTTGATCAGATCGCCCGCAACTTCAACAACATGGGTGCTGACTCCCTTCCCACGCCGCCCGCCGGCCCGCTGCTCTCCGAAGAATCGGCCACTCTCCTTCGGGAGCTGGGCGACTACTTTACGCGTACCGCCCAGATGTGGTCAACAATGACTCATAATCTACTTCAAGGGCCGCACATTGATCAGATTTCCATAGACGTCAACTTACGCTCTAATAAGCAAACCGCTTTGGCGGACCTCATGACATCGGCTGTTGTTGACGTTGAACTTGGTCGTTTACGGTATGTGCCATCTCCTAAGAATCATCTGCAGCCAGGCTTTGACTTTTTTTTTCTGACACGTCTGCGCAGAAAGATACGCGACTTGACAGCAAAGTTCTCCCAGGACGTCCAGGCCGTCTGGCGTCCGGATAGTTGTAACTCGGGCCCGTCCTCACCTGATCAACTTGTCCGGAGTGGTCAAGTACCACTCGCCAACATGCTTTGTCCTACAACAAGCCAAGAATCCCATTACATGGGCCATGGCCATGCCGTCAATGACAAGTTGAGCACATTGGCTGGTGGGATGACTGAGCAGATGGATCTTGGTAATGAAGACGACACGGAGACTGACACGGAAGACGATGATCTCTTTGCTGGTATCAACATGGATGCTCTCAAACAGAGAGGCAAAGGCTCGCACATGTGCCCCAAGGGCGTGAAATGCGATAAGGGTGGCGTGGACAAGGACGGCAACATGATTGTCTTTGACCGCAACTCGTCGTTTGCGTATGTGCCCGATCTCCTCAAACCTTGGCGAGTGTGCGAGTCGCATCGCCACGGGATCACACGACTTACATGCTAACGCGAGTGCAGCCAACACTGTAACAAACACCGCAAGCCTTGGGTGTGCGACCTGCCACACTGCCCTAATACACCCAAAAAGCGCCGGTTTGCCCGGCGAGACGGGCTAGAACGGCACAAACAGACAGTAAAGCATGAGCCTAAGAACCCAGACTCTCACATTAGCGTCAGTTAGCATGTCTGCCAGAGCGGTTGACTGGTTCGCGGGTCGACCCTGCATGATCTCGTGCTGCACCGATCCACGCTTTGATGCAAAGGGTCGTCAGCCCAGCCTGAGTTAGCCTTGATGTCGCAGAGCCGGCGAGCATGTTGACGTGGTTTGGCAGCCATGCAGCTGCCGCTCTTCACGAGGCAGCGCCGGCCACTTGACCGAGCAGCATAAGTCGGTGCGAGGAGCGCGCCAGGCTCAAGCGACTTGGCCTTAGGCGAGTTCGAATCATCATGTGGATGATTATCCACTCATGAGAATAATGTACTCGCATCTGCATTGTAGCTTTCAAGCACACAGGGGTAAAGAGACGTCAAAAAGAGGAAAGGGGGGGGATTGAGAGGAGAGGAGAGGCGACAGATGGGGAGAAGGTCCGTTGTATACTATTAGACGAGGGGTCCAGCGCGGACTGAACAAGCCGCTTACCCAGTCCTGGTTAAAGCAAGATGACGGCATGGCATGTTGCATCTCTCCGAAGTAGATCGAAAAAGGCGACCAGTACATGGTGCAAACCATTTGGTTGAATGAAAACGCACGACATCTGTCGCCCACGGGCCCTTGTTTTTGCAGTTCCATGACCTTGGCTACCCTTGGCCGCCCCATGTCTTTCAGGACCGGCCGAGCGCCGATCCCTGTCCCTCTCCAACTTTTCGTCGTGGGGGGGGGGGGGGTTCGGGTTTCTGTACGGGTTTTAGTAAAGGGGTGTGGCCCTTCATTCGGCCGGGGTGTGTGTGTGTGTATGTGTGTGCGCGCCTCATTGGGCTCTTTTTTTTTGTCCGGTCTTGTTATTATTTTCCCATCTAGCGTGCACCAGCTCGTCGGGTCAAACAAGCAAATAAAGGCTCAGGCCGAAAAGTCTCGGCACAACGGTAAGAAAATAAAGGTGTGTTCTGCAGCCCAACCAACCACACCGCAGGGAAGAGAGACTGTCGCTTCAAACGCTTGTTGTACTACAAGAGTGACTTGATTATTGACGACTGATTTGTATCATTTTTATTTATGGCTTTGCTGGACATCTTTCTACTATGGCTCGTTACATGGACATTGAGGCCTCTGTTCCAAAGTCGTGGAAATGAATAATGTGAATCGTCTTGCACAGCAAAATCACTAATCATATTCGCACGAGAAACAAGTCCGGGGGGCTCCCTTGGAATTTTGCGGAGCAATGTTCACTAATGTCGAATCTCATAGAGAAGCCGTCTCGTGTCTCAAGTGCCGGCAACAATGCAAGTCGCTTAAAACAGAGGGCGCCAGGCTGAGAATGGCAATTGACCAACCGCATCGTCTTCAGGCTGTTTTACAATATTGCGCATCCCTTTTCGGCTCATTGGTTTCTTACTACTACACATCGGTCACTAAATTCTTGTGTAACCTTGGGTACCGAAAGATTTGGACATCTCAAGGTCATCTAGACAGGGCCAATGCATCAGCAGCCACACACAATGCAGGCCGTGGTTGGATTAGGCGTCGGCGTGCATTGCATGACCGGATTGAGCGCCCAGTACAGGTGCCGAAGCTGCTTATCGTAGACAATCTTCGGGGGGTGCTTCCACACACCTCTGACGTATCAAATCTGGCCATCTCAACGGCGGTGAGGAGGAAGAGGCGTGCCATCTCGACAGCTCTGGCTTGTAGTGCGTGCTACTGCTGATACATGCTCCCCTTTTCTTGGGGTTGGGGAACTGCAACACCGGTCCAATCACCATTTGTCCGCAGATAGAGCGCCTTTCCCATATGTTACAGTTGTCTTTTCGTCGGGTCGGCAGCTTAGCTTGGTAGCAACAACCAGGTACCTGGGACCTAGCCAACTAGTCTGGGTCAACTAGCTCAAGATTCGGCACCATTGCACCAGTAGACTGTAGACCGAGCTCCTGTGCGTAAGAGGGGGGGCAGTCCACCAGTGGTTGGGGCGGCTGGGTCAACTCGTCGGCCACCGGACTCAAAGGACCAGGATAGGCAGTATATTCTTTTGGAGGGATGGTGTGTTGGCCATTTGGAAATGTAGTCGATTCCATCTGGCAGAAACAAACGCATGGTATGCATTTCCATAGGCTCGTCAATGCGGCTTCTTGGAGATTCGAAAAAGTCAGGGTCGTGTCATTTGAAACAGGCCGAGCATGGGTTGGCGGTTTATAATTTAGGGCCTACACGATGAACACACAGTGCATGGTCTGCGACCGAAGCAGCTCGGTCGGCTGCTGAGCAGGACCCTGCTCTGATCAAATAGTGCCTTGAAATGGGTCATGTCTTGGGCAATTTTTGGAGTTGAAGAATCATGGCGAAAAGAGCACAGAGATATGATGCCTCGGGGCAAGAAGGCAATCGATTTGGTCGTGCAAACATGTCATCGATTGATGCAGCCACCCGGCAGTTGTCGGCCAACTCCAGTTGGTTGCCAAACGCCTCAGGCCCAAAGGAAGACGGCCAACTTGTTCCATTCTGCTGTGTAACGTCCTGGCTGAGGTTCCTATACGGTTCGTTTACTGTGAGTGAGGCGGCTGCAGTCAAGCAGCCAATGCAGAAGAGCGTGATGGCGAGGTTCTCGGCGGCCCGGCTGTATCAGACCTGTGCTGTGTGCTTGATTCGGCGCATGCTGACAAGCTGAAAGTAGTTTGACGGGCACATTGTCCGTGTTCTTCCCCAACTTCGGTACCGGTGGAATGGTACTTGTGTGGGTCAGTGCACCAGCATTGTCGATGCGCAGAGCACCCCCCTGGCCGACCCAAGTTGACGGGTCGGTTGTAACGTACGATTACCATTGTACGGATACTCTGCACCTTGGTTATTGGTATCCCGCCCAGCCCCAAACTGCCGGGACAGCGGGGACTATCCGTACGCAGCATGGGGAGGGAGGGGGCGGGCGGGAGCAAACAAGAATGCCAGCGGACAGTCGCTACCACACTGGTCGGCGACGTGAGCCGACCGCGAGTCTGTTGGCGGGCGGAGGGGAAATGGCTTGACGGAAAACCGGTCAAGTGTGGAGGATGCCTCTTGGCGGCAAGTTAGGTACTGTTACTCTTGTCAGAGCCTCGCCGCCGGGAGAGCCCTCTGCCGGTAGTACGACAGCTGCTGCTGCACCGGCCAGTCATCGTGGCACCTTTGTCAACAGCAATGGCGCGCCGCCGACGAGCATTGCATGCCATTACAAGAGGTGCGAGAAGTTGGGAGAAGGGGAACTAATAGCACGTGCTTGGCTGGTGGTGCGGCCATCAATGTGGTCTCCAACACAAACGGACGGAGATGGTCAATACGACAGGGCGACAGGGCCAATGACCTAGATTAGTTAGTGACATGGACACACTGTTGGTGCCGGCGAGAGAAGAGGAAACAAGAGAGGAGAGAGACGGCCATGAAAAAAACGGATTGGCAGGGAGGCCAAGAGGTTAGCGCCGAGCTTGTTGTTTAGTTGGGCCGATGGGGCAAGCAAGCTGATGACAGTTGAGAGGCACAAGAGGGCACGGAAATGGCAGGATTGGCAGACGGTGGATGATGGTAGATGATGGTTGATGGTTGGTTGATGGTGGTAGGTGGATGGATGGATGAAAATGTAACGAGTGGCGTACGTGTCTGCTAAGGTTGGTAGGCAACCACCTGCATGCCGTGCTACAACAGTGCGAGGCCGTGGCAGTGTCATGACCCAGCGGTTCCAAGCAGGACAGAGGTAATAAATGCCAGCCTGAGTAACCAGGATGCTGGACAGGTAAAGCCCAGGGCCTGTGGTGGCGGCATACTTTTTTGCTTTTAGCGCCGTGATGCCCTGTAACTCTCGCAATCGGGGCACCTCCGAGGGACTTTTCCCCCTGACTGGCTCCCAAAGGTAATGTCCACTCCGACCCTCCTGGCCAGCCCTCTGGCGGAGGAAAGAGTCAACTAAGCAATAATTACACTGGGCATGGACTGGGTCAGGGGAAGAAGCCGGCCAAAGCAACAGCCCAGAAGAGCAATATGAAAGAAAGACAACATGTATCACTGTACCACTACTACGTATCAGGTCTGCAGAGGGTCATCTGAAACGCCTCACTCTCAGCCTTGTCTGCTTAATAAGACGTCTGTTGTACAGGCACGGCGGTGCAGGTTCATTCAAGAAGCAATGACGGACAGGATGCGGTGCGCTAGTTTACAGATTTTGGAGAGCAGCTGAATGACCCGGATAAGCCAGATCCGGAGATCAAAAGGACGGGCGGCAAAGAAATGATCAGAGTGCGACAGCCACGTCCAACAGTACCAAATCGACGCTGGTGGTGGTCAAGTGGTGTACCATGACGATCTGGACAGGTTCCTACCTAAGTAGGTACCTAGGTACAGCTCACTCAACGCCTGGCAAGTAAATACAGGCCACTGCCTGTGCTGGTAACATCGCATCAGTGCTGTAGTGGTGCTGTAGCGGTGCTGTACCATTATTCGTGCTGCGTGTGGAGGAGGCTGTCTGTCATGGGGAATTGGACTTTGTTGTCTCCCCCTCCCCCGCAATTCTGCTTCACCATCAAACAAACCCCTCCATCCTTTTGCCCTTCTCCCCTTGGTTCGTGCTCGCAACCAGTCTCCTTCCGGCAGCCAAGCAGCCATCAGGTCTGCGTACGGATACCAACAGACACTATCAATGCTGTGACACCTGAGCCATCTGCCAGAGTGACCTCGCAGGATGCATACACACGCAAAGCGGCGCGAGCTGAACAATCACGGCCTGACACGGCCGACACGAAACAACTTCAGCATTCATTCTTGCTGCCCAAATACGCACGACATGAACCTGAACAGTAAACACAGCCGCACCCCGACAGCACGCGGGCTTGCAAACTACCTTGGCCCCGTTCCTGCACCGGCGTCTAGGTCTACTCCGTACAGACAGATAGACTGAAGGTGTGGGCTTGGTTTGCGCCTACTGGGGTACTGCGAGCCACACATGGTGGCAGGCCGCGTCGATGTGAGTGGCGAGCAGATCGGTTCGGCCATCGAACAATATTCTTGGCCTTGCACATTGCACATGTTGATTGCTGACCTTTGAATCTTTGATGCAGGATCCCACTCGCCTCTCCGAATTCTCCTACGTACCATGCTGGCGGTAAATGGCGGGCGGACATTCACAGCCGCCTTCTCTCCACCAAAGGGCCCGTGCCAATATGGAGTACTAGATATGAGACAACTGCTTTGCTGCTCCTAATCGTACACGGCTTCCGCCAAAGAGCATTATCGTAATCGCCAGCTCCTCCGTCGCCTCGGCCCTGCTCATCAGCAATGCTGTTGGTAAACTAGCATGCAGGCATCATCTCGCCCGATGCCGCTGCCCAGGGGCCCACCCCCATCGGCGAGAGACTATCCTACTTTCCAGAAATCTGGGAGAGACGACTGCGCTAATTTGGGCTGCTACTCTTCGAGCACCCGGCCGGCAGCCAGCAGCACCTGGTCTGGTTTGGAGCCCGCCAATCTCACCCCAAGTTGCCAGCCAGCCAGCCAGCCATCCATCCAACCTAGCGGGCGACTGTGCGGTCGGTAGCCTCGTCCAGCCCAGCAGGCCCAGCAGCCCGCTGTCTCGCCGGGTGTGCCGCCGCTCCTGGCTGCTCGACCATCTTTCCCCTTCCTAGGCGGAGCAGCGCTGTCCACTCGCAACCTGTCGGCCTGTTGAGAGGCGAGCGGTCACAACTGGGTCCCCCAGGCTAACAAATCCAAGCCTTGCCTAGCTCTTCTTTTCCCAGTCGTCGCCCCCGCGAGAGACGAGAGAAGACAGGCGTGTGGGCAATGAGAAAAGTAGCATGCGAAGCCTGTTGCTTTTTGCGCCTGCGAAGCCAATAGGTGACAGGCCACCCCCCCAGACATTCGTCCAGACACTCCTCTCACGCCCACACCCCTGGATACCAGTACTCTGTTACCTCTGCTATTTCTTTTTTTTCTGGTAGCTGCTGTTAAAATTCAGTTTGAATCGCGGCTTCAGTTATAAAGATCCATTTCCACCCACCTCTTCGTGTGTTCAGCTCATCTTCTCTGTTTCCTCTCCAGACACCAACTCTCTTTTTTCCCATTGACTGCCAGTACCCAGCATCACATACACCAGAGTGCCACTGCCTTGACGTCGTGCTACTCCTCTTGTCTGTACTCGGTATTACAAGCCTCCAGAGTAACCCCAATCTCACCAATTGCCATTGGCATCCTGCTCGCACCAACACGGCTTGCTCCTACTTATAACAGCATCACGACCGCAACAATGCACGAAATCACCAACATGTACACGCTGGACCCCTCAGCTCCCTCCTCGTCTCCCTCAACTCCCCAGTCGCCTTCGATGCCCGCCACTCCTCTGTCGTCTTCGTCGTCCATGTCCGTACCAGACCAGGACGCCCCAGATTTCAATTCTGTGGTCATTGTTGGTGCTGGCAACTTTGGCGCCGGCACCGCCTTGTCACTGGCCCAACGAGGTGTCCAAGTCACTCTACTTGACACTGCCGCTTTCCCCAGCCCTAGGGCTGCCTCGCACGACATCAACAAAATTGTTCGCGACGATTACCCAGATCTGCTCTACATGCGCATGATGGTCAAGGCCATGCCCATGTGGAGAAGTAGCGACCTCTACAAGTCCTTCTACCATGAAACCGGCATGCTTCGCGCCGACCCGTCCAACTTTGCCGCGGAGAGCATTGCTGCTTACGAGAAGCTCGGCGTTGCCAACAATTGCGAGATGCTACCCGTCGATGAGGTCCGACAGCGTTGGAATGGACTCTTTGCCACGACCAACTTTGAAGGTCTTGACAAGATTCTCTACAACCCCAACGTGGGCTTTGCTGAAGCAGACAAGGCGCTGGCAGCCGTCGTGCAAGCAGGCATCGACTTGGGTGTCGAATACGTTGTCGGAGAGATGGACACGCTTGCTTTCGGTCTCGAGGGCCAATGCATCGGAGTGACCCTCAAGAGTGGTGAGACAATCATGGCGGACAAGGTTCTAATGGCGACTGGAGCCCGCACTGCGCCTTTGCTTGCGCAGAGTGCTCCGAATAACACGAAGCTGCACACGGGCGATCGCGTGCTGGCTACGGGTGCTGTAAGCTTCTATGCCAAGCTTCACGGCGAGAAAAAGGCCAAATTTGCCCCCATTCCTGTGCTCAAGAATTGCCTCAGGGATGTCAAGGGTGAGGGTATGTCTATCCTGGCCGATGGCACAATCAAGTTCAACTGCGACATGTGCTTTACCAACTTCCAAGATTTCCCTGCGACGGGCGAGCGCATGTCTCTTCCTCCCAGCGACCCAAAGTACAACACATGGACTGGATCGGACTTTGTCGACTTTTTCAAGCAGCGAGCCCAGAAGACATACAAGGGTTTATACGGAGATGAAATTCAGGGTGTTGAAATTGAGAGCTACCGTATCTGCTGGTGAGTTTCCTTTGACTATGTCGTTGGCCACTTGGACGAGTCACTAACACCTTTACTAGGGATGCCTCGACACCTACACACGACTTCCTCATCACTCCACATCCTCACTGTGAGGGGTTGTATGTGGCGACCGGAGGATCATTCCACGGTTGGAAGTTTTTGCCAGTCATTGGTGACTACATCGCCGACATGATGCAAGGCACGCTTGACGATGACTACACATCACGGTGGGCGTGGGACAAGAAGGGCGGAGACGGCCACTCGGCGAATCCCACCTATCAGGTGGTGGGCGACTTGCAAGATTGGACCGCATAAGTTACCTTGGTGGCCTGGGTCAATAAGATGGATAGCAAGGTGCATGCAGGATGCGGCATGAGGGTAAGGAGCATGAAGGGCAGAATACCCACGAAGCTGATTTGACGACGCATACACACTAGAGGAAGAAAACCGCGAAGGAACATATCGAGGCGCATATAAAAGGGAACATTTACGGGCTGGCGTTTACTGTATTACCATTTACTTAGCTTTTGCTCAACCATTTTGCTTGTACGCTGCCGTACACAATAGCAGCTGAATTTACATGGAATTACCCAGCATGCTTTCCCGGCGCCGGCTGAGAAGGAAGTGCCAGAAAACGGTTCACAGGAGTGGTGGATACGATCTATGTTGGCAGCTGTGAGATGTGCTGGGCTAAACTTTGAATCATTGGGGTCGTTTAGGCGAGAAGCTCGTGTGCCCGTTCATAGGCGGCCCAGCAAGCACAATGTTGCTGTCAGGGGTGTGTGCCAAGAGTTTAAATACCGGGGGGGGGGGGGGACAGTTGGACTTTGACATGATGATAGCTTGCCCTCTTTTCAGGGTCTATTCTCTTGTGCGACTCAGTTGGCGCACTTGCTGCCCACTAGATACGTTTCGCGGTTGACACCTGATATGCATTCTGTATGTGAGGGCACGTGCTTGACGGGGTAGACTCGCAAGTTGCTTCGGATTAGGTCACTGGATAAAACATGGGGAGTCGAGGAATGTATGCATCCCTCTGACGCATCACGCCACCGATGGATGGATTTTTGGTGGTCGGCGGAAGCGAACCCTCGGGTATCTAAGCTGACCCAGGGTAAGGAGAATTACAAGTAAGATGTTGAATAAAGTAGCCACGAACTAGATTCGCTTCGAGGTAGCAAGAGTGTGTGGTCCATGTAACAAACTGTCTAAATGGGCCAACATGAAGAACAAGCTTGGGCCATGTCAACCAGACGGTCGGGATTTCGGAATGTTGCACCTCCTCCCCCCCCCCCCCTCCTCCCCCCGGTAGCCAGGCGAAAATGATGAAATGGAAAAGAATGGCCTTTTTTGGCAGGGCGGAAGAATGCCGATCCGAAAAATGACGGGCGGCGGAAAGCGGTGGGAGAAACAAACCAATGTCTTGCGCGGGCGTACCGATGCATTGGGACCGAAAAAAGGTTCGACGAGACAGGGGTGTCTCGGGTTTTTTTCGAAGAGCAATAAAATGAAAATAATAATAATAATAAATTATTGGCACACGAGCAAACGAGGTAGGGAACAGGGTACAGGGTGCAAGACAACGCGTTGGATGCCAGTGCTCTGGTCATGTGCCTGTACTTGCTTTTTCCTCTCGTCTGGGTGTCTGGCAATGGCTGCATATTGCTCCGACATTCACGGATACCAGAACTCGCTTCAGAAGAGTATTTGCTCGGCCCCCTTTTTTCCCCCTCGGAAACACTCGGGACGGACAAGTGATGCCGAGGCGAACGCGAGACGATTGTCAAGCTGTCAACCGTTCCACGATATAGCGTCATCATCCTTTCAGCAGTTGCCGTGTAGGCTGAGCCGCCTCATGTAAGTGGCCCGGCACAGGAGAGCATCAACACAAACTTGTCACACAAGCCCTGCGTAAACGCTTTCGGGCACTCGTTTCCATCAATGCAGTTCGCCAATGTAGGGCTCTATACGGAGTACAGAGAAAGGGCTCAACAGGCCTCATGACTAGCATTTCTGCATTGCAATAATACACACCGCTCTCCGCCCCCCCCCCCCCCCCCCCGCGGCAGCAGCCACTGCACACGCCTCCAAGCGTAACACGACACGTCAACGGTGCATAATGCAGCGGTATCATCAACTGGGTAGGCAGCAGTCCAGATGATGCGAAACCCTTATTTGCTTGCACACATAAATTGCTGGCACACGGCAAGGGGGATGTTGCGCCTTTGCAGCACGACAGTCACACCGCTTGCGGAACGAGGATGCAGCATCATCGTTTTGTTGCATTTGTACTATAGGGTAGCTACACCGCATTGAAGATGAATCGCCCTGGGACTTGAAACAGCCAATGTAGACTGCCAAACTGGGCAAAAAGACAAAAAAAAAAAAAAAGGCAAGCAATGTCTCGCGGGTGGTGGCCCCCCCCCTTCCCAAGACATGACCGGATCACTCATCTTCTGCTATTCACCCCCCAACCCGCCTTGTTCCCGGGGAAAGCTGTACGTAGTGACTTTACTGATACATACGGGCCAATGTTCAGCTTGGGAATGGACGACGGCCGGCATGGATGCCACATCAAGCACCCCTGCGGCCGAGGCGGACAGGTACATCCGTCAATAGATGGATGATTGCTTCATTCCGTTTTTTTGCTGTTCCTGCATGCAAAAAGCAATAAAAAAAAAGGGGGAGAAACGCCCGGGCCGTGCTGAATGATGGGAAAAAAAAGAAGAAGAAGATGGCATGGAAAATACGAAATAACGGTGTGCAAAAAGAAAGCAAACCCTCAGCGTGGCTTGCGTCCCCCTCCCCGGCCGGTGGTGGGGGTGGAGCGGTGCAGCAGCTGGGATATTTCTGTGGCTTTGTTTGCTTTCAGCGCCAAATATATTTCTTTCTCTCCTCCTCTTTCCTGCTGGGCGTGCCGGGACGATGTGCAGCCGGCGGCGACCATCACGGAGGGCTGCCCAACTCTGAGCGGCCGCCCAAAGGATACTACTGTCCCTCCCCCCCCCCCCCCCCGGGCCGTGATTTCAGCTGCTCTCTGGCAAAGACACGGCCGGAGCAATGCTAGTTTGGTACGGGTGTTTATGCAAAGCGGGCATGGGACAGGCCTGCACTGGTGCGTGTGTAAGCCCAAACCTCGCATGCAGAGTACGCCCAAAGAACGATTGCAATGTTGAAAACGCGTTCCATGTCAAGGTTGTCATCATTCATATTTCGAGCCGTTCCATCTGCTGCCGCTGATTCAACTTCTATTTTCCCGTGCCATGAGAACAATAAATAATATCTGTAAAAAAAACAAAAACAAATCCCGCCATCTAGTACACCTCCAACACGTAGCGTCCCTCCTCCTTGAGCTTCTCAATCTCCTTCTTGGGGTCGACCTTTTTGCCCGCCGCCTTGGCCTCGGCCGCAATGGCCTCCTGCAGCACCGCCGTCACGTCGGGTACCGGCCACGTCGGCCCGCAGAGGTAGAAGCTGCCCGCGTCGCGAATGTACGCCTGCACAATGTCGCCGACCGTCTCGCGCATGCGGTCCTGGATGTAAATCTTTTGCGGCTGGTCGCGCGAAAACGCCGCCCCCAGCAGCGTCACCACGCCCGCGTCCCGGTACGCCTCCCACTCCTCGCCGTACAGGTACTCCTCGCGCTGGTGCCGCGCGCCCAGGTACAGCAGGATGGCGCCAATGTCCTTGCCCTGCGCCTTTTGCAGCGCCCGGTGCTGCACAAACGCGCGAAACGGCGCCAGCCCCGTCCCCAGCCCGGCCATGATGAGCGGCGCCGTGTCCGCGACCGGCAGCTTCATGACCGACGGCTTGACCGACACGGTGACGCGCGCGCCGGCCGCGAGCCGCGACAGGTACCGCGTCGCCTGGCCGTAGCGCGTGCGGCCCCGCGAGTCGACCCAGTCGACGACGACAATCATGAGCGCCACGGCGTTGGGCGTCACGGCCTGCGCCGACGCGATCGAGTACTCGCGGCGCTTCAGCGGGCTGACGATGCGGACCAGGTCGTGGAAGCTCGGCCGCGCCGACGCAAACTCTTCGAGAATGTCCACGTACGTCAGCGTGTCGACCTCGGTGCGCTTCTTAAAGTCCTCGGCCCCGGCCGGGCTGCCGAGCGCCTCCAGCTTGGCCCGCTCCGTCTCGTCCGTGGCAAATTCGGCGAGCGCCTCGTAGAAGCGCTTCGGCGGCTTGCCGAGAATGTCGACGTTTTGCACGAGCGCCTGGTGCACGGTGCGGAGCTCCGTCACCGCGCCGCCGTCGTCGCGCGCGGGCACCTGCACGAGGGCGTCGGCGTCGAGGCCGTAGAGCCGGATAAAGGCCTCGACGTCGGCCACGTCGTTTTCGGCGTGGATGCCGAGCGCCTCGCCAATCTTGTACGTGAGGCCCGTGGTGCCCAGGTCAAACTCAATGTGGAAGATGTTGCGGTCATAGTCGGACGGCGTGAGGCGCCGGTTCTCCTTGACCGTGACGGTGTGCGTGGTGACGGCCAGGTCGGGGCGCACCGCCGCGCGCGTGCCGTACGCCTCCTTGAAGACGATGCCCCGCGCGAGGGCCTGCCAGTCTTGCAGCTGCAGAGCCTGCTCGTCCTCGTCCTTGGCAAAGGACACGAAGCTGTTGGGCTGAATCGTCAGAGGCAGCTCGGTGGCCGTGGCGGCCTCTTCGGACTCGGTCCAGCCGGCCTGGATTTCGAGCTTGCTCAGGCACTGATCGACCGCCTCGGCAGCCTGCTCAAGGGTCACTTTTTGAGCAGTAATCGTAATGTCCTTGGGAGATACGGACGGCTGCGCAATCTTGAGAAAGGCAAGCTCGAGAAGGAGCTTCGACGCAGCGGCGTCCTTTTCAAAGGCAGGGAGGACGGCGACGTCGAGGACAAAGGCAGCAATGTCCTTGTCGACGAGAGTCTTGCGGAACGCGGCCGGAAGGCGCTTCTCAACCTCGGCCTCTTTGAAGCCGGGCAGGCTCAGAATGACCTTGCCACCCGGAGTGACACTGGCGAGAACGTCCACGTCCTTGAGAATCTTCTCATCACCAACGACAATGGCGTCGGCCTCGTTAATGTCGTAGGGAGTCTCCAGCGTCTTCTTGGAGACGCGTAGGTCGGCACGGACTGCACCGCCCTGGGTGAGGTTGTCGTAGACCTCGCGGACAAAGACGTTGGAGGTGGACTGCCTAGCGAGCAGCGTGCCGATGACGGCGGGCGAGGCCACCGCGGCGGAGCCGTCCAGGTCCCAAAAGGTGTACTGCTCCGCGGCCACGAGCGACGGCAGGGTGTTGGCCTCGCCCTCGTTGCCAAAGACCTTGTGCAGCGTGTTGACCAGGCCCTGGGGCGTCAGCGTCTGCGCGGCCGTGTACTTGATGTCGAGCACGTCGGGCTCCGCGGCGAACTTGCTGCCGGAAAAGGTGACGGCGGTCAGGACGTCGCCGTACAGCGCCGACTGTGTGGCCTCGTCGTGCAGGGCCGCGGCGGTGTGGACCTGGCCGAGGACGGCGACGGTGCGGGCCGAGGCGGGGATGGCGGCGAGAAAGGCCTCCTCGATAAAGGGGCGGTAGACGCGCACGTTGACGACGCCCACCTTGGCGCCCTCGACGGCAATCTTGGTCAGGACCTGACGGGCCACCTGCGCCTCGACGCTGCCAAAGACGACGAGGACCACGTCGGGCGAGTCGTGGCCGTGGTACTCAAACGGCGCGTAGACGGTGCCGAGCTCGTCGTTGAAGACTCGCAGCAGCTCGACGGCCTTGCTGGCACTGTCGAGACGCGGGTTGAGCTTGCCAGCCTCGGCCGCGAGCTTGGCGTACAGGTCGGCGACGCCGGCCTCGCTCAGTGCATCCACCACGCGCAGCGTCTCGCGGGCGACGCGGACGCCGTCGTAGACGTGCAGCGTCGGCAGCACCGTGGCGAGCAGCGTCGCAAAGAGCGCCATGTGCTGGGCCTCGTACGCTGACGAGGACGCGACGAGGCCCAGGCCCAGCTCCTCGGCCAGGCGCAGAGCGCCGTCGTAGCCGGCGACAAGGCCGTCGTGGGCCGAGTAGTCGGCCGCCGCCACGTGGGCGACAAAGGGGCTGGCGACGCTGTAGAGCAGCGAGAGCTGGTCGAGCGTGCCGCGCAGGGCCGGCAGGCTGCCCGACGAGGCCAGCAGCGTCTGCGGGATGTGGCGCTTGCGCACGTCAAAGTCGGGCGAGAAGATGTAGCCGAGGGCGAGGGCGCCGGCGCCGGCGCGCGTCTGCAGGCTCAGGACCTCGGGCGTGTACGCGTGCACGTTCTTGTCGCCGCCGGCTGCCCAGCGCTGCGCCGCCACGTCGAGGTCAAATGTTTCGGGCGAGTACGAAAAGATCTTGTCCGAGAGCTTGTAGGCAATGTGCTGGACGAGCAGCTGCGCCGTGACATAGGTCGGGCCCGAGATGTCGGCGAGAGCCACGTGCTGGCCAAAAGGCAGCGTGCAGGAAGGCATGGCGAGCAGGTTTCCTCGATGTGATGTTGATGAAACGGGTGTAGTCTTCTGCCTGGTAATGTTTAAAGATGTATAGACAGGTCAGCCCGGTTGGGGTTGGTTCCTAAATCTTGTGCAAAGAGCCAGCAACTGTCTGATGGGCACAAGCAATACGCACAGGCACAATGGAACAGGTGCAATGGAAAAGAAGAAAAGATGAAGCAGACAAGACAAATGGCATTGACTCTATTCAAGAATGGGGGAGAAACAACGGTAGGGCCCGCCTCCCTCATGCCACGGCGGCGGTGCCGAGGGTCCGTCCTCAGCATTGGCGAGCACAGGCAGTATGCTTAACAATTGCGCAAGACGAGGAAAAGACGTGTCGTTGCTTAGACTTTGGCTGGTGCTGGGCGAAATTGTCGATAGTTTACCCAGAATCACGCAATTGGCTTAAACCAGAGATGGTCTAGCGCCGATGGTGCCACCGCCCATGAGCCGCCTCCTCTGCCCTTTCTGGCCCAATTTTGCTTGCGTCTTGCGGCGACCGTCTCCGGGCGACCGGCGAGCCCCGGTTTTGTCTGCCGGCTGCGGCTCTGGTTGGTTCGGCTCGTCGGTCAGGGCGGTTTCGGCTGGTTGTCAATGAGAAATCGAAAACCCGACTTCCGGGGACAGGCAGAATGCACATGTGCCGATGGCGGACGTCAGAATGTCGAGGGAAAAATGCTGTTTCGCATGCCTTTGTTCTTGTCATTGCCGTCGTGTATCATCCGTTGCCTCGAATGCGTTTGCCAGGCACAATGACATCTGTGACGCCATCTCCGACTAGTGGCAAACTCATGGTATTCGACAGTACGTAGCATCTGAAGCAAACAAACATGCAGTCGTATCGTCATGGTATGTAGTTCTCGTGTGCAACACCGGCTTCATCGTTGCAGTCCTTCTCAACAAGCCCATGCAGCTCATGGCTCATGCTTTGATCGCTTTAGGGATTTTTGACTGCTCACTTGAAATTCCATCGACATATTCGCATCATCTTCCACGTCCATGTCGTCCAGCCTGTTTCGCGCATTTTTACGCTGCAAGCGTCGCAAGATGGCCTGATCAAGGTAGAAGTCTCGGGTAAAGTTGGCATGGGAAAAAATCTGCGATACATACATTAATTAGCCTCGTACATCTGACAGGACGACAGGATACCAAGACACAGGGCACTGCATTCGACGTACCTGGGAACATCCCGTCTGCGGACATTGCCCCTGTCCACTCGAGCGGAGATAGTCCTCTATGGCCGACTTTTCAAACGTGTGTTTGCATTTCTTGTTGCTGTAGGGCTCCTCAAACTCTTGCAGCGAAAGCGGGCACCGCAAGCTAGTAACTTCTCGTGCCACGGCAATATCGTCGTCCGAGTCGTCGACCTGATCAGTCGCCCTGCTTCGCCCTCGCCCGGCACGGGGGGCAGCCCTCGGAAGTATAGGCGTGCCATCAGCGCCAAACCAGCGCGACGCATCAGGCAGCGGAGGACCGTCTTCATTCTGGGCGGCATCGTGCCACAGCTTCTTGAAGCTTGCATATTCGTTGTTGGCAGCATAGCGCTCCTGGACGCTCAGCTGTTCGTACTCGTGGCGTTTGTGGTCGAGTCGTTGACGGAGCGAGTCGAGTGTGCTTTGCACGGGAGGCGGTTTGGCATCTTCATCTTCTTCGTCTTCCGGGGGAATCGGGTTTCCGCTGGCTTGAGCAATCTCAATGGCTTCTTGTCGCCTGCGTTCCTGCTGCAGAAGGCGCGAGTTTTCTGCCGCCTGCGCGTTTGTAGCATCCGTGTATAGCTCGCCAATGGCCTTGCCCTCGTCTTCGAGCGCAAATTGCTGGTCAATCAGGAGGCGAAGCTTGGCCTCGGCTTCGCGTGAATACTCATCAACATCGTGCGCGTACTCGTCCAAGTGCTGCTCGAGAGCATCCAGGTCCTCCTCCCCTTCCTCGGGGTCCTTGTCACGACGGCGACGCTTTTCGCTTGCAATATGTGCTCGACGGTCACGTAGGCGCTCGTGAAGATCTCCCACAATGTTTCCCAGATTCGTGGTGCTGGCTTTGAGATTCCTGGTGTACCTGATCTGTAGGCGGTTGGTGGACAGCGTTTCGAGACGACGGCGTGCCTCGTCGTCGAGAGGATACTCGAGAGGTTCGTACTCGGGCAAGTCTTGAGGAGCTTGAGTAGCAGACCCGTCGGTGGTGGAAGACCTTGCCCGGCTGACTAGACGGCGGGACATTGCAAGTACACTAGAAAGAGGGTCGATGCGAATGGGCACGGCAAACGTCGTTGGCGATGAAGCTGCGCGTGAAGAATCGAGATGTGGGGAACGCGTCAGGAACACGCGCCGAGCCAGCGCGTGGTGCAGGGAGGTACCAGTACGAGCACCTAATACCTACCTACCTAGCTTGTACGGACAGGTACCTTACAGAGGCCATTGGCCTATGCGGAGCCGTGACTTAGGCCCTTCAGGGACACCATGTGCTTGCTCATCGGCAGACTTTACAGCCTGCAGAGGATGAGGGGGAGAGCCTTGGTGAAAAGGCCTGCAGCGCTCGGAAGAATGTCCCTGCTAGATTTTTCTATTCCAACCTCATCTCGTGCACACAAGTCAGAGTGATCTGGCAACATCTCCAGCCACAACGCGCTCTCCGGCCGAGACAGTCCGGCCATGATACGATGCCAAGAACCGTCATCAGACCACAATAATATCCGCGGCTCGCCATGTCCATGAACTGACTCTGCGATGGCGTCGGCAGGCCGAGTTGCTCTGTCACCCGTATGACAAGTGTCATGGCATATTGCCCTTTTGGTGGACGGCCTAGGCAGGTCCTGGGACGAGCCCCCGCCGGTCGCACAGCGTCACTGCAGCCAACACGCGGTCGGGAAACGGCCAAGAATATCGATGTGTGCACCAAATGTCGATTTCCCGATGCTTTCAAGTCGCTGTTCTGGACCAACCTCAGACTTTTGGGCTCGCACTAGAATGAACCCTGCGCGTGCCTGCCAGCCTGCCACCAGCCTGCCCTGGTCATCGCGCCGATCGCCCGTTGCAGGTTGAGATGGCCAACCATTGCGGCCCCACATCCATGCTCGTCTCGATCGCTGTTAAAGAGGGCCGCGCACTGCGATCGAGGCGGCTCGTTCTGCCTCCGGCCGCAGTTCTTTCTGACGCCCCGAAAAGGCTCTCTCTCTCTCTGGGCCCGAGGAGCGAGCCGCTTCAAGTTACATGTTGCTGCCCGTAGGTTACGTCGTCGATGTCCCAATGCTAGTTTATTCTGCGGATCGGCTAGTTCAGGTTCTGTCCCATGTTGCCGTTTAATATATTTTGTAGTCACTTGCCTGGTGCCATCAAGACCTCTTGGTCCTCACACATCGCCCGTGCCTCTTGTCAACCTGCATCTTGCTAGCACTGTTTAGTAAATTGTGTCTTTGTCAGCCTCGATTCGGCTTTGAAAACTCGCTGCCTACTTTCGCTTCGTCAACTCTGGCAAATCAAATCTCCAACAACATGTTTGCGGTTCCAAAGGCCCCCATAATCGTGCCCAGCATGAATCCGTGGGAATCCCACGCCATGGAGGTAAGTGTTTGATGTTGTCGTGCATGCCTTTGCCGTTTTGTATTCTGATTTGGCTTTGCAGCACAACTTCCCCAGCGAGTCCTCGCCTGGGGCGGCTGTCAAGACACAATCTCGCTTCGAGCCTGGACAGGACCCCGTCATCTATCCAGGCCTCTACGGTCCTAGCGGAATAGACATCATGTCCGTTTTGGTAGGCTCCGTTCCTCGCATCGCTTGCATCTGCATCTAAAAGTTGACGGCTTTCCAGTTCAGCGTATTCGCTCGCCCGAATCCCCAAGTCGAGTTGGGTCCTGTAGATTGCTCTGCTGCCCTCACCGTCAGCAATCTTGATCTTCCCGGAAACCCCATCATCTACGCCAACGACGCCTTTTCACAGTTAACCGGCTACTCTATCAAAGAAGTCGTGGGTAAGGATCCTCGATTTCTTCATTCGCCACAGAAATTGTATTTCTCGCCCAGCCATCTACAGGACTACCATGGCGACGCCCTTCACAAACTGGATCAGGCAGTGGCCTCTCGAAACGAAATCCAACTTTACATTACCAACTACAAGAAGAATGGCCAGCAGTTTACGAACCTGCTTTCTATGATACCCATTCGCCTGCCTAATGATGAGACACAATACTCTGTTGGCTTCCATGTGGCTTCCGAGTAAACGTACTCCACACATCACAAATCATCCATCAACCTCTTTCTCTTCCAGCACAACGTCTTTTAGCATCGATATTTTACACTACGGCATTTGGGTTAGCGTCTTCGACTTACAGCTTGATTTTCATTTCATATTATACCCCAGTTATTAAGGCTTGCTTGCCTCATCACCAAAACACCACTTGTTACATTTCTGGTGCTTGGCTTTTTCGCAAGCTTTGGTTTTTAGACTTCTCCGGAATACAAGATCCGGAATACTGGTTCGCTCTAGATCATGACAGTACACGATATATATTTACATAGACGGCACAAAATAATCAGTACCGTGATGGCTCAACCATCTCCAATAATGTCACAACGTTCCTAGATCCAATAATGCGACGTCCTACTTTCTAAGCCTCCCTGAGCGCCGTCTACCATCATCTTCCTCAGCCAGCCCGACTTTGGCCTTTTTGCTCGTGCTGTTCTCGCTCGCAGCAGGATTCGACCGCTTACCCTTGGACGGCGCCGTTTTCACCTCTGATTTGACGGTTTTGCTGGTTGACTTGCGATCCTTCTTGAGCAGTGCCTTTTCATCGCCAGACTCAGCCTTGATGGCATTTTCTGCCTTGTTCGACAACTTGCGACCCTTTTTGACGGCCGCCTTCTCATCCTCGGACTCTTCCTTCACGAGAGGCTCCGTTTTAGCGTTGGCCGTCACGCGACCCGTCTTTTTCTGAATGGCCGGTGCGTAGCAGCTGGTACGGCCTCCAACTGTGATGAACGAGAGCTTCTCGCCGTTGGGAAGCTTTGATGATGAGCCCTTGGTGCCCTTGCCCCAGCGGTGGTTGAATAGCCAGTGCTCTGGAAACTCGTCAGAGTCACCCAGCTTCTCCACGGCTAAATCGCAGACATAGCAGATGTTTTCGTAGAGTGTCTTGATCTCGGTATCATTAAAGTCGTCGCAATACTGCTCGGGATGCATCTTGGCGTGGTACAGGGTCTCATCAGCGACCCAGTTGCCGATGCCGCTAATCGTAGTTTGGTCGAGCAGCAGTGCCTTGATGGGAACATGGCGCGAGGTCATTTTGCCACGCAGATACTCCTCCGTGAAGCGATCCTTGTCAACAACAGGATCAGGACCATTCTCAACGAGTGGCGAGTGTTTCCGAATGTCTTCCCCTGGACAGTCTACAAGCCTGACGCGGCCAAAGCGACGAGGATCTGTGAATGCAATTTCCACAGCAGGCTTCTCATCTGTTTTGATCTGAAATTTCCAAAACTTCGGAGGCCAGACGGTGTATTCGCTATCTTCCATCTTTTTGAAGTAATTGGTGTAGGCAGTCTTGTCATTTCTGATGTGAATCCATCCTGGGATGTTTTAGTCCATGCAAAATCTCGAAGAATAGAAATGAACTGACCAGTCATGCCGAAATGCATCACCAGATGCGGTGGCTTCTCTAACGTTATCCTATCACGTTGTTAACGAAATGGACGAGCATGAATTCACGGTCTTGCTCACCAAAAGTACTTGCCCTGCGTCCCAGCTGACACAACCTACAGTCTGGTCAGTCCGAGTTGTGCAAAAATATTAGACTATTCACTACCTTTTTGCCTCGAAGGGCAGCTGCTACCGCAGCACCAGTGGTGCCGACCTTGCCAAAGACATTGGCATCGTCAATGGCCTCGGCGGAAGCAATGCGCTTACCGACCAGGTGAATGCGCAAGAAATGGACAGCCCGTGCGACTATTACATGAACTCAGCACATGTACTTTTGTGCACTGATGTTATTGTAGACCTACTCTCAGCAATCTCGGGCATCTTGAATGGATCCTCCAAACAATTGACGATGCAACAATGAATTCAACAGCATCAACCACTCGTCACCCTCGAGGCGCGGGAATCTACCCCTGCACGCTCCTCCGCGCTAGAAGCTTCAGCCTCAGCCTCTAACTCACCGCGCCCAAGGCACGAAATCTCGTGACATGCTTACATAACCCTGTTACCGATCCACCGAAAAATCGACTCTTCACAACCTCGAGCTTTTTCCGCACAAGAAACTTCCTTTCCCTCACATCACAGATTCTGGAAGCAACAAAAAAGCCTTTTGGTAAGTCCTGAGCGCGATATTCTGCCTCGCATTGCACAACATAGCACAATTTCTTCCCCTCATCTACCTGATGACATCTTGAAACCGCAAACTAGAGTCTTTGACCATATTGGAATGAAACCTCTTTTTCACACGTCAGTCTGAAGGATGAACCACGCATTGCGCTGCTTGACTTTCTGGACAACATGTTGAGCCTCAAGCTAACCGCATTGATAGGTCTCTCATTTTATGAGGATGCTCTGGATACGGCTGGCTTCGAATTGACCGTGATGTCGGCATGATTGTGATTGGTACGTGTGCCCGGCGACTTTCTTTTCGTTTCCCTTTCACGCTCTGTTATGATGATCAATTCGTAAACAATATACGCTGGAAATTACCGGCTGAGATCTTTCCTTGAAGATACTAAATGGCTATGTCTGACGCAACTTGCAACGGTCTTTTTTCACACTGCAAACTCTTCTCCAAGCTGCATTGCTAACTGTTGCCAAGACTTACAGACAAGGTACGAAGCAAACGAATATTCTTTACCATCCTCTCCATATTCCCATTGAATGATGAAGCGGCACTGGGCTCCGAAAATATACGCATGAGCAAGACAAGCCATTTTGCGGCAGGCCTAGAAAACCTCGCCCACTGACTTCACTCTCACCATTTCTGCTTCTTGGCACATCACCATCGAGAATGTGTGCTGACTCGCTCTTCAGTGTCTGCCGTAGTTTTGACATTGCACAAGCCGGTCTTGATGTAACACTCCACAGGGTACGTTGTGTCTACGCAAAAAAGCACATCCTTTCTTTATGATGAAACAGATGACGAGTCTTATTCGAGTTTTCGATGCAGACATTATCTTTTTATAACCATTCATGCCTTAACTGATATATCCTCTTTACTTCTCATTCTTGTTCCATCGTTTCTCTCTAGCACAGCGGCTAACCAAGAATCAGATGTTTCTAGTATTCTCTCTTCAAAGGGTTTGTGCCACCTGCCCCGCATACCCAGCTCCCTTCTACGTGATGAACAAGAATGAAAATGACAAGCATATGTCCGAGCTCACGCTACGAAGACAAACTCATTCGACGTCTGACTACAGAAGGCATCTACCTTTTGTCACGATGCTTTGGCAGAGCTGGAGGCTAACCTGCCTCAGTAATTTCAGTGGTTCTCTTCTCGTGAGCTAACGACACCAACTTGTAGACTCTCCTCAGGTTAGTACTTTTCTTTATTTTTGCACTTCTCCCCGCTGCATAATATGATGCTACAATTATCACGACGGTCAACCTAGCCAATGGCATTGACGATATCGCCTGTGACAAGGCACTTTACCCTGAAAATACACGCAGTCAAACATTCTTTTGTTGCAGACGCATGGAAGAGACATCCGCTGACTACTCCCAGATGCCTGACTTGTAGACATGATTACACAGATTGACAATATATCATCTTTTAAATACCCTTTTCGCCTCTGCCTGTTTGTGACTGTTTCCTGTGATGATTTTTTCAAGTAAATGTTCTCTCTACTCCACCGTACGTACTGACTTGCCAATGTACAAGGTCACACTGTTGCTGTTAAGACGCCGCCACACTACGTACAGTTGATGTACATGTGATGGAAGTCAACGCTGATATATTAAGGATGATGATTAAACTAGTAATTTCGGCACATGCATACAAACCATTCCACTCCATTCTTCCTTCATAGTTGCGAATTTCTTCCTCAAGAAAAGTCGGGTTCAGCAACCTTCTTCTCATCGTGCACAAGTGTCGTGGCCGCTGCCGGGGGCTTCTGCGAAGCTCCCGAGACGGAGCGCATGCTGGGCGCCGCTCCTGAGGCGCTCCGCGTGACGCCCACCTCTTGGTCCGGGTGCAGAGCGGGCTTGGCGTGCACGTCGGACGGCGAGTTGAGGGCCAGCGCGTCGTCTCCAGGGTTGGTGGGCGAGACGGCAGCACCAGGAGTGGTGTTGGTCGGCGAGTTGACGACGGCGGCGGCCGAGGCTGGCGAGCCGGGCGAGACGGGAGAGCTGGGCTCGGCGGGCCCCGTGGCGCCGCAGACGCCCTGGACGACCTGGAACCACTTTTGGGCGTCGGCGGGGGTGTGCGCCTTGAAGGCAAACTCGGAGTTGCCGGTGAGCTTGCTGGAGAGCGTCTTGCTCTTGTCCTTGCCCTTGATGTTGAACTTGTCGCCGTTGGGGGCGCCGATGATGGCGTCGGGGAGGTAGAGGGACAGCTCGGGCTTGGGGTCCTGGCGGGCGTCGTCCGAGTCCTTGAACTCATGGAGGAACTTGGACGGGGTGACGACGTAGTAGCCGGTCGAGTAGCCAAAGGAGAGCTTGTTGCGCGACTTGCGCTCGAGCGAGCCCTCGATGAGGGGCCGGGTGGCGGCGTGGTCCATGTTGGGAAAGGTGATGGCCTCGACGGAGCGCGCAGGGTCGTTGGGGTTGGCGAGGCGGTCGGCGCTGCGCGTGGCAAAGTTGGCCCACTCGAAGCCCTTGGGGACGCACTGGATGGTGCCGAGGATGTCGTTGTGCAGGGCGCGAATCTTATCCGCCTGGCCGCCGCTGAGCTGGGTAAAGGCACCCATGGCCTCCTGGAGGACCTCGATGATGTGGGCCTCGAACATTTCAAAGTTGTTCTGCACGGAAATCAGGTCGTTGGTGTGGTTGTTCTCGGCGAGGACCTGGTTGGCGAGGCGGTGCAGGACGCCGCGGTGTACGACGTAGGGGTCGTCGTGGCCGTTGAGCTTGGCGCCGGCCGAGTCGAACGCGGCCGTCTGCTGGCCGAGCAGCTCAATGTGCTTCTGGGTGGTGTTGCGCAGCTTCTCCACCTCCTTGGCGCCCGAGTAGGCGCCCGAGTCGAGCTCCTTGGCCTTGTGCTTGATCTCCTTGTGCAGGCGCTCGAGGATGGGCAGGACGGAGCCCTTGATGCTCTTCTCGGTCTCGAGGTTGGTGTTGATCATGGCCTGCGTGTTGGCGCGCAGGTTCTCGAAGAAGCCGGCGACGCCGCCGAGCGACTGGTCAAAGTGGTGGCCCTCGCGCAGCGGGTTGGAGATGGTCTTGAGCACCTTTTCGTACTCCTTGGCGTGGCGGCCGTAAATCTTTTCCGAGGCGGACATGTAGTCCTCGAGGTAGCCGACGGCATGCTTCCATGCCTGGAGGCGCTCGGCGAGCAGGCCGGCGGTCTGAACGGCGCAAGAGGTCAGTATTTTTGCAAAGAGGAAATCATGTTGGGAGAGCTGTCTGCAGAGGGGAAAAAACGTACGCTCGTCGGGTCCAGATCGGGGACAGCCTCTCCGGAGCTCAGACCGGTCGCTGTGCGCGATGGGAGCGTGGAGACGGGAGAAGCCATGGCTGCTGTTGTATGTATTGATAAAAAATGCTTCCGACAAAGACGTATCTGACAGGTTCGGTCGCAGGTGTGCCGTGAAGAAGAGGATAATGAGGAGCAAGATGTGCGTGAGAAGAGGAAGAATCTGGCTTAACGTCGAGTGTTAGCGAGAGCTCCAGAGAGGGAGGAAGCTTGGAGGGTTCTTTGGCGGAGCACTTGTGGCGCCGGGCTGCCTCAGGAGTCCCAGGACTCCGATGAAGGACGGGGAGGGGAACCAGGGACCTCGTCAGGGGAGCAAGGGCGGTGTACGGTGTGATGCCAAATGCCTCTGGGGGGGCGGCCTTTTTCTGCTCACCCAAAACTTGATTTTGGCCCAAGAGGCCAGTGGCAATCCCGCTGGTTATTGTGCATCCGGCCCGTAATCCCATTTCCCGGTTCCTCTGCAGCGCAAGCTCACATTTACCCCTCCCTCGTTGTCCTTGTGCGGGGAGAAAATGGTATCAAGATGGGCCAAGACTGAGCTGGACTATACTGCAGTGCTCGTTTCTGACGTACCTGTATTAGCAGCAAAGAATATTTGCTCAGTTCTTTCTTGTCTTTTGTCGTCTTTTTTTTTGTCGCAGTGTAGATGCTCGTACGTGATTAGATATTATAAGAGGCTGGAAATCGAGAAAACCATAAAAGAGCTGCGTGACGTGGTGGCGGCGGCATAAAGACGCCAATACAGAGGTAGCGAGAAAAGACCTTTTTTTCTTTCTTCACAGAAAAGCAGTAGAACTCATCTCAAAAAACTATCAAACAGACGACGAGGGCGTACGTGCCCTTTTAACCGTCACGCAGAACCGAAGCTGTCTAGCGTCATGCCACCAGTGACGTCAGCGCCGCAATGCGTGGGAAGCACCGCCAAGGGGCCGCCGAGCGGACTACCAGTCAAACAGCGCTCGAAACTGCTTAGCCTGTCATTTGACGCATTGAGCTATTATTTACTGTGTATTTGAGTAATGTTCGTCTTATAAAAAAACCCAGGTTCAGCCATTCTCAAGCCACACGCCACGGACCCTGATCATCCGCTGGCTAGCCCTGGCAAAATAGCCGCTGCCAGGGTCCTCGCCCAACTTCCAGGGTTTTGGCGGTGGCTGTGCAAAATAAAATCCATGCCCAAAGTTTCTTCGATCGATATTGCTCGCACTGCCACGTTTACTTCGTCGTATCGGGTGATTCTGTCTTGCCCTGGCCTTTTCATCGGGGCCTCTCAACAGCCCGTCGGCGCATCCTACGCGGTGAAGCACTTACACGGTGGCCTCGAGCCCCAAGCCAGCAGCTGATCGTCGACGGCGTGGCCGTAGATGCGCATCCCTATGACGGCATGTGAAACGTTTTGATTGACAAATACTGCCCCTAACTACTGGGTATATATAGTTGTACTAATTATTTCCCCGTTTCTATGATAATTCAGGGTCCACCGACTCGAAAAACGGGCGGCGACACTTGTGCTGGCGAACCCAGCACTGATAAAACAGCTTCATTACTGATCCAACACTACTAGAATCGCAGTGGTATTTAAAATAAAACCCAGAACAGAGCATATGGATAAGAATAAAGGAAGAAATGAAAAGCAGAGTTTTGCCAATCTGTTGCACGAGCAAGATTAGCGAATTTCCTTCGGCCTTTCCTGGACAATGGCTTTGCTCTCAATTTTCCAATATTACACTACAATTTCGAGCGATGATTATATATATATATTCAGAGCAATTCATTCTTGAGAAAAGGATTCGTTGTGTGGTATTGTAAAGGTCTGATGTTTCTAGCTCCCAAACTGCCAGTAGTAATGTCAAACTGCGCCGCGCCCTCGTTATGCAAATGCAACAAAAGAAAAAGTGAAATAAACCAATGTTCGTATGTGAAATGCGCCCAGAATGAAGTTTCCCATCCACCGAAAAAAGAAACGCCGAATGTGCCATGAGTGTGATTTATAGTTGCATGTGTGAGGGGAGAAATGCACGTGTCAAAGAGTCGACCCCCGTTCCTAAGCAGAGAGCCGCACGCCGCTGGTTGCGCTCGAGGCGCTTCTCGACATATCCGGGCGCTGCACGTTGTACTCTTCGGTAGTGCGCTCGTTGATTGGCGATAGAATTTCCTGTGCATTATCCGTTGCCGGCGGCGTGCGAGGAGCGCTGAGGGCAGTCTGGTAGTCGGGCAGCGATCCTCCTGGCGTCTGCACGCGCGAGCGGGCTGGCGTGCGCACCGCCGTCGCATAGCTGGGCACGCGATTGAGCTCGGCAAACTCGTCAGGGTCGAGATGGACATGTTCGGCAGACGCGCGGTCGGATCCCTCCTCTTCGCTGTTGCTGCGAGTGAGGCTGTTCGACGGTGGTTCCGATCGAGCCGCCGAGCCAGTACCAGTGCCAACGCCGTGGTTGGGTGATACACGTCCCGAAAGTGAGTTGAGGGAGTTGAGTGAGTAGTATGATGTGCTGCGCTGCGAGGGATCCAGGGACACATCGGCCAGCCGTGAGGACAGAGCGGCCGGCGCAATGGGGGACATGTGGCTCATGCCGTGCAAGTTTTCGGCAGAGCCGCTGCGCGATTGCGCGTAGAAAGGGCTGCTTACGCCGGATTGAATACCTGGAGTCTGGAAACCGCTAGTGTCCATGTCTTCGTAGAGCTGGTCAAGGATGTGTGCGCCATAGCCGGGAGGAGCCGCACCGGCAGCTTGTTGGCTGAGGCCGCCCTCAGTAGGAGCTTGACTGACCATGTTGCCCTGATCATCAAAAGGAATATTGGGGGAAATAAATATGGAGACGGGCAGTGTAGCACGGAGTTCCGAAATATGACCGTCGGGGTTCTTCAGAGCTACCGTCACCTTGATCTTGTGGCGCACCTTAATGCCGTGGTGGTTGATGTCCTGAATGCACTGACGTAGCTTCTTGGGCAGGCTCAGCTGCTTAGTGAGAGCCCAGCCTTCCTGGCCAGTCTCTTCAATCATGTCGTGCCAGTGTTCCTCGCGATTCACATCGAACTTCCAAGTCGCAACGTCGCGCTCGGTTCTATGTTCGCGAATGTTGACGCCGGTGGAGCCTTGAATGACGCACTCGCGGGTTTCAATCATCTTGGCCGTCACTTCGCCCAGCTCGAGGCCCTTGAGCAGGGGTGTGAATCGCATTTCCATGTCGACGACACCGCCAAAGATGACAGCCTTTTGGGGAATCACGATTGAGTATTCAAGTTTGTTGGGCCAAATATTCTCCACGCTCATCGCATGGAGAAATTCGAGCGTGTCGGCTTCGAGCGTGCGAATGATACGAAGAGGCTTGTAGGCGTGCAGGTCGTAGGCAAGCTTGCCACGGCTGACGGTCGCTTTGAGCCGATAGGTGATGGAGGCTTCAGGGATACCCTCGACGCTTTCTGACGTATCGCCGGGAAGTGTAAAGTCGAAGGGGTATTCGTAGTTGCCGGCGGGCAGAGTCATGCTCTTTCCGTGAGTGCCGACAAAGGGATTCCATCGGTGATCGAGAATTACGGTCGTCTTGTCCACCTTTTGGCCTGCGACAGCGGGAGTGCTGGATCTGGGGTCGGCCCAACTACAATTTGGGCGGTTAGTTTGGCAACGGTGCAAGCAGCGCCAATGGCGTGGATCGGACGACGGCACAGGTACGTACGAGACACGATGGGTTCCTGTTAAACGCAGGTGAATATCCTCCATGCGCAGGGGCTGTGATAGGCAGAGGACGACGACGCCCTTGAGAAGCTGGCCAGCAGATTCATGATCGTTGCCGCGAAATACGATAAAGTCCTGGTCAAGGCTGCCGAAGCGTTAGTGGTGCTTGAACGACGGGCGCCAAAAATGACCAGCAGGCAAGCGCAGAAACGTACCGGATGTCAAACAGGCTGTAGCTATTGCGTCCAGTCACGGAGGAGAAGGGGTTGAAGGTCGGCATTTTGGCCGAGGGACTCGTGCGTCGCGGGGTCAAGGCCGCAGCACTTTTGTAAGTGGACGATTATGTGCCAATGATGAGTTGGCGGGTAGTTGCTGATCGGAAGCGCGCAACGTTTGTGATGCCAAGTATGTGAAATGGCGGAAAATCAAAAATGATGGCCTCGCAAAAAGAGCGGCAATCGGCGCAAGAAAAGGCTGAATGGGCAGCAAAGAGGCGCTATCCAGTGTCGAGAGTCACGTCTTGTCGGGGCAATTTGCGCCTTGGTGGGGTTGCGCCGGTCCGACTGATGGCGGTCGCTGAGGCCGAATGACGAAGTAGGCTATTGAACTGGCTCGAGAGAAGCCGCTATCGCGCTGACCGTGTTGATTCTGGTTACTGGTCGATGTCTGAGCCACGTTGGGAATGCGAGGTGCCAGGACAAGTTGAATTCTAGAAATGGGATTGAGAAGCAAACAATCAGGAGGGAAGAGGGTTTGAAGGAAGAGGTTTCAAAGTGAGAAAGGGCGACGGGCTAAAGCGAAGCACAGGTCGCCAAGTGCCAGGTAAATTTAGCAGCGATGAGCTACTGATATCCGCACCGAGATATCCATTCAGTACAAGGTACCTCGCGGCGAGACGGCGAGAGAAAGATAGCTGGATAGGTAGCCAAGTAGGAGAAAAAGACTGGAGACCGGAACTGGGTCGGCGATGGGATGCAAGAGACCGTGGCAACAAGTGGACTGGGCCCTGCGAGGTGGATTGATTGGAGTGGGTGTGTTTGACGGGTGGATTGGAAAGGGTGGATGGACAGCTCCGATGCGAGGCTGGATAGTAACTAATGTCAAGCGAGGCGACGCAAAGAGGTTTTTTGTCCAAGTGATGGTGAAGCATCGCAGCAGCGGTTGGCGAGTCGGTCGTGGTTGGAGGGGTTGGAGTGGCAGTCGAGCGCTACCAAAATTACAGGGCACTTTACCAGGCACTTTACAGGACGCTTCTGCCCGAGACACCGCCTGTAGGCAGTCGCCAAACCACCTGTTCATGCACCTGCGCCTGCGCCTGCGCGGGACTCCCTCTTTTGTACATGCCGGCCGAGCGCGAGCGCCATACACGTTGCTTGCACACCGTGAGCATTGGATACGACTCATTCACCGAGACAACCCCTGCCGGACGCCATTGCAGTGTCGAGTTATCACCGTTGCAGCGGTGTACTCGTTGCACGTTATCATGACTCTTGTTGTAAATACTGATTCTTCATCTCACGCACGCAGCCGGGCCATCCATCACTTGTCTAGCGGAAACCCTGTTCACTTACACAGCCAAGCGTAAATAGGTACTGGCGTAGGCAGGTACCTACTACCTAGGCAGCAGCATGCCAGACCAGACGAGATGCACCATGCCACCCAAGACGGTGTCCTCTGGCCCAGCAACTGCTCGCATGGGGCTATTCGTCAATTTTGAATTCGGACGGGCGCTGGGTTGCACTGCGCTGCGAGAGCCGTTCCGCTGCAGTATTTACATGCCAGGAACCTAAATTCAGTGCTAGCTGGGTAGCGTGTGCAAGTATTTTAGCGTTACAGCTGACTTGATTTAAAAAAAAATTAAAAATTAAAAATTAAAAACAAAGAGGGGAGCGAGCGTAAAGGCCAGCGACTCGAGTGAATTATTTTTCAGCCTGCCTTTTATCGAGTTGCGTCCGGTTCCCGCATGCGTCAACAAACGACGCCACAGTGTGCTAAATCTAGGTAGTGCAGTGTACACATTGGACAGGCAGCACAACACTCGTCGTCGTCATGACAGCCTGTTGAAAAAAGTACTCGCAGTAGTTGAAGTCATCCAATCAGGCAATACGGCAGTTTCAGTCATGAATACCAATACTTGCATGTCGTCGTCGAATGGAAAAAGCCGCGCTGCTCATGCACCCTTGTCATTGTACCTGACGTACCCTTGCCACCCGCTAGACTCGCCTCGGCGATCGGAAACCTTTAGGGTTTTCCCGTCTGGCTTGTGCGTGTTTCGAGCTGCCACTTGTCGGTGCCAAAGTATCTGCCTCACTTTTGGCTTGCGCCTGCACTGCCACCGCCTGGGTACGCAGATGCCTGAGCTACTTGTGGCTTCTTGTGCTTTTGCAGTGGTGGCATCGTCTCAGCCCGAGCCTGTCCGTCCGCGAGCCAAGCTCACCTACACCTCTCACAGTGACGTTGCTTCGAAGCCGGCGACCCAAGGCATGTCTAGCATGTCTAGCATGTTACAGTATGGACTCGCATACACGATTGATACCATGTGCCGCTTTACACGGCCCGTCAACACTCAGAATCAGTCCATCTCAGATGGCGAATCAAGGACACCACGCGTAACTGCTCACCCGGTCAGCTCATCTCATCGTCAGCTGTGCCAAAACCACAGATGACGGCCCGACCAGACAATACCACCCATACCCGTACCCATACAACAAGATAGTACTTGGAATAAAGAAAAATACGATAAATAAAGCCCTCTTTTACTATGGAGCCCATCGTATCTGCTCCGGCGCCATTTCCTCGCCCTGCCCTTGCATCATCATATCAGCGGGTCGTTGCCCGCTGTGGAACCGCGGACTCCTTGGCTTTTCACATTATTATTTTTCCTTTATCTTTTTCATTGTATCCGTGGCGCCACATGGATATAGCATCCTGCGATCGGACGGGCAGCGTGCATGACGATGGTCCGTCCATGCCGCTCTTGACGTGGGAGAGGAGACGAGAGATCACCTGTTGCAAAGCATGTATGATAATCCATTGAACTGCATCCTGTGAATCGTGCGCAAATTTCCAAAAAAAAAAAAAATCCTGCTGCCTAGGCTCATGGAACAGCTCATCGAAGCCTTGATTCAGTTTCGAAAGTTGGTCCAAGCGTCTCATCTCATCCATCCACCTTGATGTTTCCAGGGTTCAGAATAAAGCCACCAGACAACTGCACCGATAAGTTGGACAGACAGGCCCATGCAGCAGCCTCTAAGACGTCTGCGGCGCGGCACATGGTCCGGCGATCGAGCTGTCGGCCTACTACCTATCTACCCTTGCCCAGCTCATACCAGTCATTTGTCGTCCGTCACCTGTCCCCTGTTATCTGCACAATGCTCATGACCAATGTCCATCGTCAGCCCATTATCGCATTCTGAAAAACGACGGAAAAAATTGCTCAAGGTACGGGTACAGATACAGGAAATTATAATGTGAGTGCATCTCTCAACACACACCTTCAACAAGCTCTAGCCCACGGTGCTGGCCTCGCTCACCGATAACGAGCTAGCACGTCTCCATCACGACATGCCCCCGTCGCGGAAAATTCAAGTCCGTCATCGCGGCCTGCACGCCAGGCTGCTAAAAAAAAATTTCCGACATGGCGGTGTCTTTTCTCTTTTTTTAGGCCTCGACCATATCCACATTGCCCGTCGAGATAAATGCCGCCTAAATTGGCGACCGTGAAGAAAGGAGGGAAAGATTGCTGGCTTATCTTGCCGCGCTCATGTTTTTTTCTACACCATGACTCAACCCTGGCCACAACTCGGCGTTTCGGTCCGCCACACCGAGATTTTCCCTACCAAGTTTTCTTTTTTCCCTCTCCCAGTGTTGACAGATCACCTATACGTACTTGAGTGAAACTACAACGGTTGTCCTTTCGAAAAAGTGCACATCGACTGCAAAGCACGGCTGGGCCTCGCTATTCTCCGGCACGGCCGGCACATCATACCCACTGCCAGCCACATCACGTACCCGTCGAATGCGACCCAAGGTACCGAGTATAATACTGCGTATGCAAGATGCCCCGTAACATAAAAGAGCCATTATTATGGCGCTGTCATACATGTGAAATACTGGTGCAACTTGGTATGCGAAAAGGGATAAAATCAACCAATAAGACCACATGTAAAGAGATATCGATTGCATAACCAATTTTCCACCGCCGCTTTACGATGCGTGGGTTCGTGGAAATGCCCACACCACCAAATCCAAGATGCCTCACCATACACCAACGAATAGTCACCAACGCCAAGCTCTGCCATGTACACGTCGTCCATCCTCCACTACGAGGCCGCCTCTGACGGCTTAGGCTCTACTGCGGCTCCCATGCCTGGTCTGTTCCATGTCCTAATGTGGCCTGTGTGAAATGATTAGCAGTCGTCGCAAGAACGAGGGCCTGACGCAAAGCCTGACCATTTTTGCAGCTTGTGATGATGGCATCTTCGGTAAACTCGAGAAAGCTGAGCGGATGTTTGTCAATGACCTTGGTCTGTTCCCACATGTTAATACTAAATACACAAGGAACAGCTTCTCTGCAAGCTTACCATGACTGGAGGAAGCATGGGAATGCGTGCTCTCGGTTCGACAGCATGCGCAATTCCGGAGCCACCCTCGCTGTTGTAGCTGTTGATTCGCTCCGGTAGCCCGTTATTGGATGAAATCGAGCTCCTGTGTCGCTGCTGTCGGGTATTGTTAGCATTTTTCAGCAGGCGAGGAAGAACGTGTGGTCCTACAGGCTGGGGACGGTGCAGCATCACGGCTGAGAAATCCCACAGGCATAGTCGTCCATCTTCGCCAACACTGCCGAAGCGGTAGCTGCGATCATCACAGCGCCAGGGATCAAAGGCCAGTGCTGCGACCCACGATTCGTGTCCTTGGCATCGCGCAACCAATGCGGCGTCCGCCATGGACCATATCGAAATGAGGTCGTCTTGCCCACCTGTCAAGACGTACTTGCCATCGGGCGTCCACGCCACGCACGAGAAGCCGCCATAGTAAGAAAAGAATAGATCGAGCAGTCTGGTACAACCATGTTAGCATTCTTCATGCAAAATTATCGGGTTGATGCTACTGACTCTTCCCTGAGATAGTCGATGATTCTCAGAGTTCCGTCTTCAGACACAACAGCCAAGTGTCTATGATCTGGTGAAAAAGAAAATGCGTGTATGCGCTGGTTCGATAGCTTCCACGCTGCTACTGGGTTCATCTTCTGATTCTTGGAATGCACCGATTTGCGAATCAGCATACTGATGCCAGATGCGCTTCCATTGGTTGCGTCGCCAGCATCAGAGCCTCCATTTGCCAACGTCTCGTCCTCTGGTGAAAAAGGCACATCCTCTTTCTCCTTGTCATAGACAATCAATGATCCATCCATGTGTGCTGCGAGAAAAAGGTTCTCGGATCCGGGAAGCCATTTCACGTGTGCTACAGGCGTATTGTTGATAACACCCTACAATAGGTCAGCGCCGTAGGACTTTGCAGAGCAGTTGACTCACGTTCTTATTTAACCGTGTGTAGCGCTGTGCGATAGGTTCTAGCCAGATTATCTCCCCAGTGGAAAACCCCATGACAACATCGAGGTGGGAAGCACCTTTTGTGGCTAGGTTCACATCGTGGCACAAGCAGTGAGCTTTCGTAAAGAGAATCTTTACAAGGTAATCTTGCTGTCCGGCTGTTAGATGACTCACTCTTTGACCATAGTCGCAAAACTTACCTTGCTAGATGAGGACATGTCCAGCCATTGGAACGCCCGATTAATGTTGGCAAAGGCAAAGATGCCGTCGCCCGGACGGTCGGTCAGTCGGCGACTTAGGCTGTCATGAACAAGGACCCTAGAAATAAATGACGAGTTGCTCTTTGTAACGTTATTTTTCGGCTTCTTCCTCTTGTTCACGTCTTTGGTGACAGCGATCGTCAGGGCCGCATTGCCTTGGCCAAACACTGGTGCAGCAGAGCCCAAAGCAACTCGTGGGCCTTGTGTGTCGCTATTGGAAGTAGCCCTGCCATCTTCACTACTCATACCGCCTTCTGTAGAGTATCGTGGATCGTTGGATCCATCCAGTGTCGCCAGTCCGCCAAATGACGAAGTCGCAGCTCCTCCGTAGACAAATGGCGGCGGTTTGGGATGAAGGTTGACGAGGGACAGTTTTGTTCCTGAGCTGGCGGGCTGTGGGTTGGTCGCTAGCGGATTCGGGTTCACAATAGGGGCTTCGGAAGGGTGTGGAGGAGGTGTAGCCAAAGAGAGATCCTCTCTGAGGACATATGTACCTGTACTCGATGTCAATCGACATTGTCCACCATCCGCCAGCGGCCGTTTTAAGGTGCTCACCTTCACCGACGAGAAATTGCCATTCCGGACCCGTCGGCTTAACGATTGTGTTGTTTGTCTCGACCAGTGGCACAATGCCACCTAAGCCTGCGACTCCGTAGCCGCCGACGCCTGGATATCGCGGCGGAGGCGGTAGAACGCTGAAGCCACTTTGCGACGGGACTGTCAGCATGGCTGCCAGCGCGGGAGCCATTTCCAGGCGCACCCTCCGTCAGCTCTACTTACAGCATGGTGGGTTTTCTATCCAGATGTCGGGTCTTCTATCGGCTCCTTGCAAAGTGTGCTGCGAGGTGGTCGAAAGTCGCGCTGCCGAAGCCCAGGCGGTGGTGACGTTGTCGTGGTCGATGCCAGCGGTGACGCAGCCGCAGTCGTTGGGTCGCGGTAGCACTGTAAGTTGGAAGTCGTCGAGCTTGGAGTATCGAGGATCGAGTATCGAGGATGCGCTCAAGGGCGACGGTGATGGCAAAGGAGTTTTTGTTGGCCGTTGGGACGCCGGGGCTGGCGACGCTCTCTATCCATCTGCAGCTGGGGTAGTTTGCGTGTGGGGTAGGTTATCAAGCCACAGAGCCTGGAGGAGCAGCCGCCGACTTATGGGCTGCGACTTGGCGGGCTTACGAGACGTGGCTGGGACTAGACCACGCCAGTCCGACGAGGATACTCGCTAATGAAGTGCCCTTGGTCGCCGAGTGTCGCTGGAGGAGAAATAGTTGTAGGTTTGATGCTCGCGATGCTGCGTCGTAGTCCGTTCGCCGATCGCCCGCTGCAATATGGGGCAAGGTGTACGTCGCTGCAACATGGATTTGCCCGAAGCGTCACCACTTGGTAGGGTGAACCCTTTCGCGACCATGGTTCAGGGTCAACGACAATGGAATTTGGCTAGCAATAAACACACCATGTTGGGTCAGGTGAATGAATGATGTATGTGTTGGTCCATCGTTAGACGTCCGGAGAATCAAGGTGGGCATGGAGTAGTAGGTGTAGGGTAACATGGTGGGCAGCAAACAGCCATCTTTTTTACAGGGTTGCCTCACTACTTATCAAAATGGGTTGCAGTCTCTAAGCTTGATCATGGCAGACATATGCTAGTATTACATTAGTCCATGTGTTAATAAAGACATAATAAAATTGCCGGATCAGCCGGCGCAGACCAGACTGCGCCTGAGAGCCATGACTTAAAGAGCACAAAGATGGACGCCACTTCGACTGCGGAACGACACGAGCATCTTCGTAATCCAACAGCCTAGGTAGTACCTAAATGGGAAAGGATTGGGCGCTGACCTTGTGGGAGAACATCGAGTGGTTTCGGAAAGGACTACTCGTCAACAGCGGTAGCAGACGTGTCTGCTGTGTTTGATTAACTGGCTGGCTTTTATTGGTGCATCTTCATGGACAAAAGAACCCCACCAAACGACGGCATCTCAGCAATCCAGCAACCCGAACCGCTGGAGACTGCTAGAATGGGCCGCTGAACAGCGCTGTTGCAGTTGCTCCCACGCCCACTAATAAGCCAATGGGGGTTGCTGCTGTAGACGTCACCCTCCACCAATAAATGGCCCTGCGGGCCCGCAATTTGAGCCAGCGCTGTCCCGACCCAGCTCCTCTTCCTCAGGTCGCGTCTCTTTCTCCTCCACGGCCATCTCGGAAGGCTTCAAGCTCGAACGCCACCTAAACTCATCTCCTTCTCTTTGAAATGTTATGGGAATGACGTAGACTAACTCGTTCCTCATCCTCGTTTGTCTTTCGTCTCTGCATCGTTTACCATGACCACAGGTACACTTTTATCCAGAGCGGCCCCCAACCCCCCCCAATCCCGACTACCAAGCTTCCCCAACATGTCAGTGAACTGACTCCAAACTTAGCAGTCCGCATCTGCGTTTGCGGTGATGAAGGCACCGGCAAGTCGAGCCTCATCGCCTCGCTGGTCAAGGATCAGTTCATCAACAATAAAATTCAATCTGTCTTGCCGCAAATTACCATCCCGCCCAGCATCGGGACGCCAGAAAATGTCACAACGACAGTCGTCGACACATCGGCGCGTCCACAAGATCGCACAACCTTACGAAAGGAGATTCGAAAATGCAACGTAATTCTCCTGATATATTCAGACCACTACAGCTACGAGCGCGTAGCTCTATTCTGGATGCCCTACTTTCGCTCGCTCGGAGTCAACGTTCCAGTTGTGCTCTGTGCCAACAAATCTGACCTAGCAGGACAATCCAACACGCCACAGGTTGTCGAGGAGGAGCTGCTGCCAGTCATGGCAGAATTTCGTGAAATCGACTCCTGCATCCGTACGAGCGCCCGCGAGCACCGCAACGTCAACGAAGTCTTCTTTCTGTGCCAAAAAGCTGTCACACATCCGATCGCGCCTCTGTTCGATTACAAGGAGGGAAAGCTCAAGCCGGCTTGCGTGGCTGCGCTCAAGCGTATCTTCTTCCTATGTGACAAGGATCAGGATGGGTACCTAAATACAGAGGAGATGCGAGAGTTTCAGCTAAAATGCTTTGACAAACCGCTGACCGACGATGATCTTGAAAATATCAAGCTCTCCATCGCAAAGTCTTTGCCAGACGTAAATCTAGAACCTGGCATCGACCTACAAGGATTTCTGCAGCTCAACAAGCTTTATGCCGAAAAGGGCCGCCACGAGACCATCTGGATCATTCTGCGCGAGTACCACTACACCGATAGCTTGAGCCTCGAAGACAAATTTCTGCATCCCAAGTTTGACGTTCCTGAATTCTCTTCGGCTGAGCTCAGTCCCGCTGGGTACCGCTTCTTTGTCGACTTGTTTCTGCTCTTTGACAAAGATAACGACGGGGGCTTGAACGACGAAGAGCTAGAGGCGCTCTTTGCTCCCACACCCGGCCTGCCTGCATCCTGGATCGAGTCGTCTTTCCCATCGACCACCGTACGAAATGAGGCTGGCCATATCACTTTGCAAGGCTGGCTGGCGCAATGGAGCATGACCACTTTCTTGGAACCCAACACCACTATCTCGTACCTGGCATACCTTGGCTTCGAACCCCAAAACCCCAAGGATCCCATCACAGCAGCACTCAAAATCACAAAATCGCGCAAGAGAAGACGTCGACCCGGTCGCGTCGAGAGAAATGTCGTGCTGTGCTACTTGCTCGGAGCCCCTGGCGCTGGCAAGTCTTCACTGCTCGACGCGTTCCTGAACCGGCCATTCGATGGCTTATACCGTCCAACGATCAAGCCACGACGCACGGTAAACAGCGTGGAGCTGCCCGGAGGCAAGCAGGTCTACATGATTTTCGAGGAGCTCGGCGAACTGGAGCCAGCGATTCTGGAAAACCCGGCCAAGCTGGATGCGTGCGATCTCGTCTGCTATGCTTACGATTCCTCGGACCCGGATTCATTCTCGCACATTGTTGACATGCGCAAGAAATATCCTCACCTCGACGAGCTCCCCTCGGTGTACACGGCTCTCAAAGCTGACAAAGACAAGACGACTCAACGCAGTGAGCTACAGCCCGACCAGTACACCGCCGCCAACAACATGAGCACCCCGCTGCACGTCAGCGTCACCTGGAACAGCATCGCTGAACTCTTTGTCGCCATCGCCGAGGCGGCCACCAACCCCAGTACCGGCTTTCCCAAGAGCGAAGAAGAGGCCCCCGATCGCAGCGGGTTGTACATTGCTCTCGGAGCCACAGCGTGCGCCGTCGTTGCCGCAGCCATGATCTGGCGCCGATCCACTAACTCTGCCTAGAACGCCATTGCGTTGTTTGGTCTGTTTCCTGCACATACACGACAAAACTCAACCCTTTGAACACGCGCGCTCTTCTCCTTTCTTTTCGATACGAGGCTCGGTGTACTTGCCAGTCCTATACATTTTTTTACCCTGCATGGCAGAACGCACCACTCACTTTTTAATCTTTACGTTTTGAAAATAATTTGCTCTCAAGAGCCTAATTCACACTGGAGGAGTATAGAGGTGTTTTCTGTTATTATTGGGATCATTCTTTATTTGCATCCTCTTATTTTGTCCTGGCAAGGACAACCCCTTTTCAACTTTTTTTTTTGGATTCACCCACAAACTCTATTTTTATTCTCTACGTCCACGTACAGGGATCGCAAGGCGCTTTTATGGCACTTGGCTGCTCCGTGTTGTAAGGATTTGAGAACAAACACAAACACTCCAGGTAGTGATGTTATGATACCCAACTTCTTCAACAATAACAAATTCGCTCGTTTAAATCAGGCAATCTCTGCTCCATTATGTGATGGCACCAAAAGCGATGGATATAAATCAATGTATGTATTCGCCATGAAATATCAAGAATTTTGTCCTCCTGCACCGCAAATAGACTATAGTTTACACCTTGTAGAAGCAAAAGCCAATGTAGAAGCTCGCCGCCTCCATCTCGTCGTCGCTGACCAGCAGGGGCCCGCCATTCGGCTCGCGGACGCGCATGCGCTCGCTCAGGGGGCCCAGCTCCGCGTCGTCCTTTTCCGCCTCCCAGATTTCGGGAAACGTGCGGTGGTACTGCAGCTCGAGGTTAAAGTCCTCGGCCAGCGCGCGAAAGGCCTCCCAAGGCACGACGTACTCGGGCACCTCCTCGACGGCCTCGTCGAGGAAAAAGTTGTACTTCCAGCCAAAGGCCGGGCGGAAGACGCCGTCCTCGGGGGTTGGGCCGGGGAAGCGCACGCGGTAGATGGAGTTGCCCCATTCGGCCGACGGCTCGGCCTCGCCCTCTTCCAGTTCGCCATCTTCGGGCTCCGGCGCCTCCTCCTCGGCCTTGCTGGCCTCCTTGTCGCCTTCGCCTTGGCCCCCGGCTTTGCCGCCGTCGGTCCCCTCCTCCTGCTTCTTCTTGGCCTCGCGGCGCTCGGCGGCCTTGGCGTTGAACTTGCGGACGTGCTCGCCGAGGACATCCGAGTTGGGGATGCAGCCGATGAAGCGGCCGCCCTTTTTCAGGGCGCCGGCGACGTTGCGCAGCATGTTGCGCGCATTCTTCTCCGACTCAAAGGCGTAGTGCATGGAGAACATCATGCTGACAACGTCGAAGCCGCGGCGGTTCATGGGCGAGGGATCGAAGCCGACTTGCTGAATGATTTCGAGGTCTTCGATGCTTTCCCCGTAGCAGTCCTTGACGTGGAAGCGCGCATCAAACATGCGCGCAGGCGGACCCCGATGCTGGCCCCCACGACCACCGCCACGGCCGCCGCCCCTTGGATTTCCCATGTTCCTGTAGCGACCGCGAGCTTGCTCAATGCTAATGTCGGCAGGATCGAGGCCAACATAGAGCTGCACAGCCTGCGGGGCCTGCTGCCACTTGTTCAAATCGCCGCCCTTTCCGCAGCCAATGTCCAGAATGAGCAGCTCCTTACCGCTGGTACGGCCCATCTCGCGCGAGCCCGGCGCGTGGTCTTCATCGGGCGAGTAGCGCTGAATGAGACAGCTCTTGATCCAGTTGTTGAAGACGCGGAGGCCTTTGATCTTGCTGTCGGTTGTGCGCCATTGACGACCTCGCTCGGGAACGCTGTTATAGTGCTGGCGGACAACATCGTGATTACCGCGCCCGCGATGATGTTGTTCGGCCGCAGCAGCAGCAGCAGCGTCTGCAGCTTCTCTGTCGCGCTGAATTTGTCTTTGGCGGATGACCTCGCGCTCTGCCTCGGAGATGCGAGCGCGGGCGCCAGGGCGCTTCTGTCTGCGCGGTTGCTCGGATGGCGACAGGGCTCGTCGCTTTGGCGCATGCAGACTGTTGGCATTGTAAGGTTGTGGGAGATCGTCGGTGGTCTCCTCGGCGCGGCGCTTTCTGGGAGGGCTGCGGCTTCGTGATCTGGCACGGCCGCGATCGTCATCGTCTCGCGCCATGGCGGCTGAGAAAATTTGCAATATACAATGTGACAGTTGGTTATTGGCGGATTCGTGGGGTATTTTTCTGGTTCGATTCGTAGTAATTGGGCTATGATGCGGAAATGGAGAGTGGTGACTTTTATTGTTGCGAGAAATTGCTTTTTGTTAGCAGCGCTGGTAGAAACGTTGCGGTTCGGTGCAAGCCGAGCGCCGTTCCGATGGCATTCGAAGCAGCCACGCAAACAGTGCACAAACTTCGATTGTTCATACAACTGCATGCGCGATAAAGTTCTAGAAGAAGAGCTATGATTGAGGTATAATTAGGATGATATTAATAATTTAGCTGACAAAGTGGCTTCACGACGTGAAATGGTTTGAGGACTGGCAGTTAGTCCGTCTTCTTGGAGAACTAACGAGCCAGGCAGCCTAAGACTACATTTGTAATAAAGGTGCACACTTGGGATTCATGCATAGAAGAAAACGTGCTTCGCGGCTGGCCGCGTGACATTTGATTGAACTCGCTTGCCGATTCGCAGGATACATGGTATATTTGGATTCTGATTGCTGACAGCTGCCCCGGCATTGCCATACGCCAGTCCGCGTCACGCTGAAGCCTTGAGCTTGGGGAGCTCTCAGACAACAGATTTCAGTGCCGCTTTAATGCTGATGTGAAAGATCGTTGGATGTAGCACCCGCGCACGTGACTAGATCTGCAAATTCTGGTCAAAGCAGCGCTGTATCTAGCTATATTGGGCCGTCTCCACGACACTTCGCCCAAGCTGCAACCTCACCACAGGCTGGATTCCATCATCTTCCGCCATCCGCCTCATCGCCCAATTCGCATCAACAAGCCTTCCTCAGCCGGTTGTCGAATTTCTCTCGCAAAGCACACCGCCGCCGCCATGGGTTCAGATCCTCAATACGCAAAGTGGCCGCTACTGCCGCTCTCGCAGCACGTCTTCACCCTCACAAACGCCTACGCCTCGAAGCAGTCGCAGCAGGTCGCTCTCAAGGCCCTCCAGGATGCCATCACCGAGGACAAGATGGCGCCCTTTTACCGCTATCTGGCGCACCCCATCGACGGTGTCCTCCACCAGGTTGGCGAAGGCGGCGCCTCAGGCCCTGGCAAGCCGCTCAGCCGCAAGTCTTCCCTCGTCGGCATGATTGCCACCAGATCTGCGCATAGCGTTGACTTGCCCTGGGACGAGGCCTTGTACGCGCGCTTAAAGGAGGATAATGACAAGGAGCTGGCGCAATTCCAGAAGGAGGAGGACGAGGCGGAGGAGCAGGCTGGCGAGACGGAAGTCATGGCTGCTCGGGGCAAGCGCGCTGACTTTTGGGCTCGCGTGGGTGACAAGGTAAGCTGCGATGGCACATGAACCGCCCCTTGTGACGACACCGTACTTATGATGTCTGGGACAGGAAAAAGCAATCACAGCATACGAAGACGTTTTCGAGAAGACGGGCATTCTCGGCAGCAAAATCGACCTTGTGCTCGCGATAATACGCATGGGCTTGTTCTACGGTGATAAGCAGCTTGTTAAGAAGTACATTGAGCGCGCAAAGGGTCTCGTCGAGACCGGCGGTGATTGGGATCGTCGAAACCGCCTCAAGGCCTACGAGGGTCTTCACCTCATTACCCTCCGCTCCCATACCGCTGCCGCCCCTCTCCTCCTCGACTCGCTGTCAACATTTACCAGCTACGAGCTCTGCACGTACTCGAACCTTGTTGTGTACTCTGTGCTGGCTGGATCCGTCTCACTGAAGCGCGTCGACTTCAAGTCCAAGGTAGTCGATGCTCCCGAGATCAAAGCCATCCTGGGCGATGGCGAAGACAAGCTGCTCGCGCTTAGCGGTGCGCTGAGCGCTGGCCCCGGTGCCGACGATACCCCCGGCACAAACACCCCCAAGGGCCCCAAGGCGGCCGTCAACCTGACTACCCTTGGATCAAGCACAGAGCAGGCGGAGGCTGAGGAAGCTATTGATTTCTCACCGCTGGCGCTCCTCGTCAGCAGCTTGTACAACGGCAACTATAAGACCTTTTTCCAGTCGCTTGCCTCTGTGGAGGAGCAATTCCTTAACCAGGATCGCTACCTGCATGAGCACAAGACGTGGTTCATCCGCGAGATGCGCCTCCGTGCGTACCAGCAGCTTCTTCAGAGTTACCGTGTTGTCGGCCTCGACAGCATGGCTAGCGACTTTGGTGTCACGGTAGACTTTTTGGACCGGTATGTTCTCGTCCTATGCTGGGGTGCTGGGCACGGATACTAACTTTGAACTCAGTGACCTCGCCCGCTTCATTGCTGCCGGCCGCATCCCCTGCACTATTGATCGCGTGACTGGCAAGGGTGTTATCGAGACGAACCGACCGGACGATAAGAACAAGCAGTACCAGGACGTTGTCCGACAGGGCGACCAGCTGATCACAAAACTGCAAAAGTATGGACAGGCTGTTAGACTTCGTGGAAGCGAGAGGGCATAAAGACCGGAGCAATGGGAAGAACTGTTACGAGGTTTTTTTTTACGTTGGTGGGTCATTACCACTTATGTATGATATGAAATTCAAATTAGATGAAGACTTCTGATATCAAATACACTTCGGTTAGGAACATGTCAACTGTGCTTTATGCTTTATGCTAATGATGGTCACCGGCTGGGTGAAGACATGGAGGAAATGTCGACTCTTGGTGAATATGGCTGTTATTTCATCATCTATATACTCATGAGCCATTCTAGACATTATTCCCATATCCAAACGTAGCAAAAAACCGAAATGCCGAGTCATTCTATATATTCTTTTCTCGTGCTGCCAGTGGCGTACTCAAAGAGCTGCGTGATTTACATGTACTTGTCCATGAACTCCTTGTGGAACTTGACAATGCTACCAACCCACTCGGTGCCGGGAGCGAGAAAGGTGGTGCGAAAGTGCAGAGTGCCCTCGACCTGGCCGAAGCCGCTGCCAGGGATGACGCAGATGCCGGTGGCCTTGAGCAGCTCCATGGCGTAAAACTCGTCGGCTTTGCGGCCGTCTGCCTTGGCGGCGTCCACGGCCTTTTGGGAGAGGGTGATGGTGGGGAAGAGATACATGGAGCCCTGGGGCTGGGCGCAGCTGACGCCCTCCATCTCGGAAAAGGCCTTGTGGAGGGCGGTGGCGCGCTCCTGGAGGCCGTTGAAGATGCCCTTGTACTCCTTGTCGTAAAGCTCAAACGAGGGCTCGCCGGCACGGGGCGGGTTGACCATGAGCTCGACCATGCACTGGCCGATGACGGGGGCGCAGAGCATGATGGAGACAAACTTGTAGACGTTGGCCTCGACCTCGGGGTCGAGACCGACGAGCTCAAAGTAGCCGCCGCGATGGCCGCACTCGCCGACCATGCCCTTGGAAACGGAGTGCAGCGAGGCGAGCTGGACCTTGTCGTACTTGCCGGGGTTCTCCTGCTGCATCTTGCGGAGGACCGACTTGAAGCTGTGAAACTTGCCGACAAAGACGTTGGTCTGGTAGACCTCGTCGGCCATGACGAGCAGGTCCTTTTCGTTGGCAAAGTCAATGACGGCGCGGATGTCGGCCTCGGGCAGGGAGGAGCCGGTCGGGTTGCCCGGGTTGATGATGACGACGCAGCGGACGTCGAGACCGTCGGCCTTGCCCTGCTCGTAGCTCTTGCGGATGGTGTCGAGGTCGGTGCCCCAGTTCTTGGCCTCGTCAAGGTAGTAGGGGACGGGCGTGGCGTCGAGGAGGGCGAGCGAGGCCGTGTAGAGCGGGTACTGCGGGATGGGGATCATGATGCCGGTCTTCTTGGAGGCGCAGATGACGTTGAGGAGCGTGTTGACGCCGGACGAGGCACCGGTCGAGAGGTAGATGTGGGCAGGGTCAGCGGGGAAGCCATCACGCTCTGCGGAAAGAAAAGAAAAGTTAGCAAGGATCGACCTGGCAGGGAGACCAGCGCAGGTGCAATTTGGGCAGTCTTACCCTCGATGAACTTGGCAACGCTCTCCTTGATGACGGGAACACCGTTGCTGGCGCTGTACGCGCCAACCGAGCCAACGCTGGCGAGCAGCTTCTTGGCGCGGGCAATGACATCGGACTGGTAGCCGAGGCCGTTGATGAGGAGATCCTCCTTCTCGAGGAGGAGCGGGTTCTCGAGGATGGAAAGGACCTGGCGGAAGAAGGTGAGGGGCTTCTGGTCGAGCTGCTGAGGGTTGCCAATGTTGGCACTGATGACCTGTTCAAACGGCAGCGACTTGTCGCCTTTGGCAAGGCGGGCACGATACTCCTCCGACTTGACGGCGAGCTCGCCGCGGACGGCGTACTCGGCGTTGCGGACGCGCTGGTTGATGGTGTCGACGGTGAGGCCCATGGTCGATTGGAGACGTTGAGATGTGGAGGAGATAATTGTTGATGTTGGGGAGAAAGAAAGAATCTGGACCTGAGGCAGTCCAAGGACGTGGGGTTGTAAAAGGGCGCTTGGCGGGGCAGTCGAGAGAGCTGCGATGAAGTGAAGCGATGTCAGTTGACTATTTTTCTTCTTTTTTTTGCCGCCTTTGAAGTGTTTTCCCGTACGTAATGATAGACTAATCAGTAGTCTATCTACTAGAATGCGAAAACCGGTAGGAAATGACGCGCGCCGTGAACAAATGGCCTTGGTGTTTACAAGGCGCGGGGTGAAATATATTCTTGTATGTAATGGAGGGGCAGACAAAAAAAAAGGGCGAAAGCCGCTGCAGGAGGAAAGTAGCGGGACGCAAAAAGGTAACCAACCACTATGCCGTGCAACGGACCAGTCGCCGATTTATAAGAAAAATGGTCAATCGCAAAAGAACACTAGATGACGGCAACTCAGAGCTCACAAAAATAGCCCATTAGCAGCCCATACAGTAACTTCACTCAGTAGCGTGCTAATGCACCGTCATCCTGCTTCGACTCATCGCGCGTCATGATCAGCCCAGCCAAACCGCGACCCTGGCTCGGTGGGCGGCCACACCAACACGCGAGCCAAGGAGCAAAATTGGTTTAAAATGGCATGGCTTGACCATCGGACTCATCCGTCACCGGACGACGCCGGGGCAGGGAACTTTGGTGCAAGTGCCATCGTCCCAATCTCGGGACAAGGTTTTGGCGAGAACATGTCGCCAGTGAAGCTGGGGGTCCGGTAACGGCGGGGTGGTGATGCACACTGCACGATGCAGCAAGACGTGAAACGACGAAAATGACACGAGAGAGAAAGAGAGAAAAACAAAAAAAAAGGTAAAGAAAGAAAGAAGGCAAGAAAAAAAAAAGCCTCTTACCTGCGAGTCGCCGTGAGCCACGCAAAATCACCGTCTGAGCGGCCAGTAGAACCATTGCTATTCAACTGTTCTCAGCACGATACAATCACAGAGCTGTCTTTGCCAGGAGAATCTGACCAACGTCGATGTCAGTTCAGAAGTACATGCAGTTGGGAGAGCGAATTTTGCCAAATTATACCAGCCGCACTGATGATTTTGTCGACTCCTTTCTGTCGCTGATAAGCCGCGCTATATCCGCTAATGCCTCTTATTATTATGCTCTCCGTGTCAGACAAATATGTCCCCATACGAGGAGGCTTTTGCAGAGGCGTTGAATGGATTCTGGGCTCCCCGGGAGGCTTCAAGGCAGCGAGCGAGGTCGATAGCTCAACATGTAGTAAAATAAAGAGCTGATACTTTACAGGCCCATTCCACTTCATCTCCAATCAGACACTTTTCACAAGAAAATGAATTGTGTCTCGCGTCACACGTCAGTGCTTCCCGTCGCCATGCTCACTTACACCATTTCCTCAGTCACCACCAACTTACAGTGGATGCGTCCACTGAAACCACCACCCCGGCCTTGTAACTCACTTGGCGCATGAAAGTCGCCCACACAAGCCATCCGGCGGGCGGCGCTACTCTTTTTCCGACCAACCCGCAAGTTTCCCCTGCCAAATGAAGCTTCTCTCCTACGACGCGACCACCCACCGGTTGTCGAAACCAAAAAACGACATCAAACTACCGCAACCATGGCCAAGAAAGGTGCGCACTTGCCATTGCCCCGAAGAAACATCAAATCGAAATCCGTTGATACCGTTCATCGCCCACAACCTACCAATCGCTTCCATTGTCCCGGTCCGCTAACAATACCGCTCTGCAGCCAAGACTCGCCTGATCCATGTGCGCCTCCTCTCCATGGCCATGACGGGCTTCTTCTACACATTCAAGCGTCCACGCACGGCTCTTCCCATGGGCCTGCTGAAATACGATCCGATTGGTATGCAAAAACTGTGTCCCCAAAGGCAGCGACGGCTTCTTCAATACCTTCTCTGGCTAACCTATTCTGCTCGCAGTCCGCAAGAAGGTCCTCTTCCTCGAATCCAAGAGAAAGGGCAAATAAGCACCAAGAGAATCTTCACATTTCGCAACCGAGTGTACTTGTACCACCACCCCCGCTTTCCCACTATCCGGATCGCGACAAAAATGACACCGTATCGACAACGCAATGTCGCGATTGTCGAGACAGCTCTGTCGTATTGTACTATAAACGCACGCATACCTGGAGTTAACGGATGGGCCATTTACGCACCTTGTGCGCCTTGTACTTATGCGTTGAGACATGGCACATACCTTGTGTCTCGAAACCTGGAAATGGAATTAATGCTTTCGGCCATTCCGTCCGACCACTCTACTGATCGGTCAAGTGAAGCTAAGCGAAGAAGCAAATACAAGCAAATTTTGACATATAAATCTCATCTCTCAACATTCGACAAATCATCGATTCATCTCAGACTGCTATTGTGGTGCCCTCGACTGTCGCGGCCAGGCCTGCTGCCGCCTCCGCGTCTTCCAGATCTCCGAGCACAACACCCGATTTCCTATACGTAGCTTTGTTCTGCCTCAAATACTCCGTCATAGGCGTGAGTCTAGTTGTGCGATGTGAGAATGGAGCTTGGACTAGCGCCGAGCGAATATCTTCAATAACTGCTTCAGATGCATGGAAGGTGCTGCGAATGGGGGCAGCTGGAGTCTTCTCCGCGCCAGCCTGATTTTGTGACTGTTTCAAGATGGATCTTGGCTTTGCAGACTCTCTTCTTCGTCGCTGCTCTTCAGCCGTGGTGACTCGGAGCGGCGAATCTTCTTCAGGCCGAGGACTATGCACAACAACCTTTCGAGTTTGGCTCTCGCACGAGTCTTCGCTATGACTTTCTTGGCTGCAGGATCCAAGAATATTGCTCACGGATGCAGATAAATCGCTGCCGCTGGTCTGGCTTCCTGATTTACCTGTACTCCCTGATCCATCGGAATGAAGTAGTCGATCAACCACTGTTTGGTGAACCCACCGCTCTTCTTTATTCATGTATTTCGAAGTCTCCTGAATCAGCAGGCTCAAGTCGTATATCTTTTGAACCGACAAGGGTACGTCATCGATTTTCGAAAGCTGCGACTCAACCTGCCCCAAGTTTGATCGCAGGGCTTCAATATCTTGTAGCATTTTGTGGCTTATCAAAACGGACTTGTTGCTTGTGGCTGGTCGTGAATCTTCCGGAGTGAGTCTGGCCTTCAGAGCTGCTACATCAGTTTCCAGAAATTTCTTCAGGTCGGAAACTAGTTCCTGGGTGGCGGTATTGTGCCCCGAAGACTGATCTTTGATCTTCGCCGAAAGCGCCTCATACATACGCTCCGCCCCTTCTTGAGCCGTTTCTTGGGCAGAAACGATCTTTTCATTGATTTCCGTCAAGTTTTGAGTCGATTCCAGGATAGTTATGATCTTTTCCCCAAGAATGCCTTGGGAGGAGATGTCATCGGCAAGGCTCTCCAGGCGGCTATTCGCTACTTCCACTCTACTTGACACATCTCCGTTGGCCGCAGATATCAATGCGAGCAAGTCAACAACCTCTGCATGAGACTCGTTACTACTTTTGATTGTTTTTCCAAAGTCGATAGCATGTGTCTGGATCTGCTCCTGGAGCTTCTTTAATTCTCCTTGAACTATCGATGCCAACGAATTCATGGAGGCTTGAGATTCAGACTGCTTCGAAGAAATGCTCTCAATTACTGGTACGATGCTAGAATGATATTAGGGCTTGGCGGTGGATTTTTCAGGGTGGCAGCTTACCTCTCCTTGATGACCCTTTCCAAGTCGCTTATTTTGGTATGTGATCCTGAGATTTGCTCTTTCAACGTTGCAAAATCACCTTTGCCCGGCAGATCGTCGACCCTAATAAGTTTAGTTCCTCAGAAATGCCCCGAGAAAGTGCAGAATAAACGACAAACCTCGTCTTCATGTTGATCAGCTCGATGGCTGCAGTGTCTTGTGATGCATCTAGAGCTCGGAGCTGGGTGACAAAGCCGCTCAATTGAGAGTCGACACTCTCAATGCATGCTTTTGTACACCGACTTGAAATCATTTCATTGTAGAATCTCTCTTTTTCAACTTCGATCGCGTCAAGTTGATCGCACTGGGCTTCATTTTCACTCTCAAGAGACCTGATCTTGTTTTCATCTGTTGACATGTGTCAGAGAAGTCAACGAGAAATAAAATAAGAATTCGTCACTCACATTCGAATTTTTGTCGCTGAAAATCACTTCGAATATTTTCCACGGCTTTCCTGAGCTCATCGCGTTTCTGCTTACTTGCCTGAAGCGCCTTCTCGACTGCTTCCGTATTAGCCTTTCCCCGTGCATCGTCCTCTTTCATCTGATGCTCTAGATCCGTGTAGAAGCTTCTCGATTTCTCGACAAGATCTTGCTGTTCGGTAATGGCACTATCTAGCTTGCTTTCGCAGCTGCTGTACTTGGTGGACATTTCTTCAAACCGGGATCGTAGCGTTTCGTGATTGGTCCTCAGCTCGATGAATTTGAGCTCCATATTCTTTTTGTCCTCAGAGTATTGACTACCTTCAGTTTTCAAATCTTCATACTGTGTTTTCAACGCTCGAAGGTTGGTGTCGCCCGTCTGCAGTGCATTTCTTGCTGCCTCGAGTTCGTTCGCCTGCCGTAGCAGTTTCTTCTTTAGATTGTGTATGGTAGCCCTCGCTCGGTCAGACTCTTCCGCTGCAATTTGCATACATTCGTTCCAATATTTTACTGCCTCACCCATGGCAAGGCGCTTTCGATCTGGCTCCATGGTTTGATGATTCGTAGGACTAAGTCGTCTCTTACGTGCAATGTTGCTGGCGCGTGAGTGTGTGCGATGGGATCTCGGGCTTTCGACATTCAATGAGGGAGTATGAGACCGTATTTGAGGGATCCTTCCGCTTCGAATGGGGGGTCCTCGTGCGTGCGTATTGGCGGCATCGTAAAATCCGAAACCTTCCAGATCTCCGCAGCGCGATGGTGGCGTTTGAGACTGGCTATACTCTCTTTGTAAATATCTGCGTTCTTCGTATTTGCCGTTACGTCTCGTAATTCTCTCGACAACATCATAATTATTTTCACTCGCGCCGGAAGAGGGCCTGTCCCGTTGCTCCATTGATGGCGGAGCAGCGTCTTTCTTGTTGCACAATCGCGGTGAAGGACTGCAGCTCTCGAGATCAGGTGGGACGGATCGTTCGCGATTCTCGCATACGTTACCAGGAGAATGCGTAACAATTTCACGCCCTGATCTATCGTGAGCGCCTCCACGGAAGAGGTGGGAAGAGACACTTTCGTTTCCGTTTGCACTTCCACGAGCTTGAGTGTCGACGAGAGTGGCGGGGTCAGGAGGTCTTGCAATGTTTCTCTCATGATTTGGGAGAACATCTAACCCAGTCAATGGAAACTTAAATGGCTGCGCAGCAGATTTAGCTGGCAGGGCGGCAACTGTTTGGCTGGCTGATTGAGCGCCGGGAATGATACTCTTTGGTATTGGTCCGGAAAACTGTCCTTGCCTATTCACTAGTCGTGCATCAAACGAGAATCCTTGAGCAAGACTGTCACTTGACAGGCTCTCTGTAGGCACCTGAAAAAGGGATGCCATCAGTACGAACGAGCTGTAGGCGCTCCGCAAGCCGCGAGCCGTGTTGTAGGCGATTGGCTAATAGTTGGACGGGGACTTGAGCTTCGATGTCACCATTTGTAAACGGTGCTGTATTGACAGGAAAGATGCATTGATTTGATAGAATTGTCAAAATCTTGATGGAGAGTTAAACGCACGGTTTGGGTTCCAACTGCCCGAATTGGGCGCAGCACGCCAAACGCAGGTGGCAGCTGGCAAGAACCGCCAAACGCAAGTGGCAGCTGCGGGCTTGCACCACGGCTGCGATCCAGAACTGGTGTCATGATCTTGCTTCTTCTTCATGATATCTTGAACTACTGCTCTTGCCACGATACAGTCTATGTCTGCCTCGTTATGCCGTCTTGTATCTACTTGCCGGGTCTAAGCCGTTTCGAGGCCGTCGAGACAGCCTGTGTTTTCGGTCTGTGGATGAGCGCTGCGGTCCAGCCTTGAATAAATGAGTCATAAGCATACTGATCGTGAAATGCCCCCAGAAAATTGTACAAAGCCAACTATATAGTTTTATTATTTCAATCCCTTTTTCCCCTCTCTTTTGATATGGCTGCGGACGAAGAAATTGCTCGCGGCGAGGTTGAGCTTGTGGCTGTCAGATCGACGCTGCCTGTAGTGCCGTTTCCACCATCCGAAAACCGGAGTGCAATCTTGACGGAGCGTCTCCTTATACGACCTTACCAGGAATCGGACTTGCAGGCGCTGTATGAGATAAATTCTGATTTGGAAGTTGCGCAGTGGATGTCAACAGGTATTGCGCACGCCGATCTCGAGGCGACGAAAAAGTCACTCGAGCCCATGCTCAGGAATGTCCTGGAGAGACAGGACTGTGTCATCTGCCTAGCATCGACTGGTCAGGTCATTGGCCTGGGCGGCAACCACAGGCGTTGCGGTACGCTTGGCTGGCCGGAGCTTGGATATCTTTCAAGGAGTTCTGGGGTCTGGGCTACGGCACGGAATTCCTTCAGGGCTTTCTTTAGTGGTGGTGGACTCTCCCGCGCGCTGTATTCGATTTGAAGGTTGACAAGACTACCGTTCTGGGTGACTAAGCGGGCGGTCTTGTCCCCGAGTGTATGGTAGCAATCACCATTGAAGCCAACAAGGCCAGTCGTGGTGTGATGGCCAAGTGCGGTTTCAAGCTCGCCCGACTACATCCTGTTGTCGATCTGCGAGACAGTACCCGGGCAATAGACCTCTTCTGCCACGCTGTGCGCCGCCCACCAGAATCCCAAAGCTAGTGTTGTGCCATATGCAGGTCTGGGAGCTGAGAACTGCCATGTCTTGCACGCCATTGGCTGCATACCAATCTGCTAAGCGCCGACCTCAGCGCTTCACGATGGTGTGGATCGCAATCACACCAATCAGCGAAATACCGGCGTGGGACAGGGGATGGGGTCCAAGAACTACATGCAATTTGGCTGTCCCTCCATGAAGCCGATTGGTAGATGGATATTTCTGTCCTGCACTCAGTACCGGCATTGCAGCATGCAGGAACGTCACGTTGTGGGAGGGGTCTGCCACACTTGCACCAGGCCGCGCACACAGCGCCTAGCAATTCCCTCGAGGAGCGGTGGCTGCATGATGAATAAACGTATCCATGACTCTCGTCTACTTCTAAACTTTTTTGTCGTTCTCCTCTTGCATTAGCCAATCCTCAACAACTGGTTTCCGTCGCACCGTGTTTATATACCCATATACTTTCCGCAAAGCGATATCCTGTGTAGATTCTCGATACTGCCCTGCCTTCGCTCATACGACCATGTCTACCACCACGGCGAGTTTCCCGACACCGACAAATCATTATACCGATGCTGGAGATGGGTCATCAGGTACCCAATCAGGAACTGATGCCGGCGCTGCGGGAGATAGCTCCAAGAATTCCATCACGCTGTCTACAGGAGGCATGATTGCCATTATCGTCGTCGTCGTGGTCATAGCCCTTATTGGTGGTAGGTTGCTGACGCGCTGATGAAGGCATTGGCGAAATACTAACGACTGCAATGTAGCTTCCACCGCTACCTTGTTCTTCATCGCTAAGAAGAGGGAGTGGAAAGTCCGCGAGACGCTTCGACGATCGGCGCGAAAAGTTGCCGCGGCCCTAACCCCGCGCCGGTCACAATTCCCAGATTCTGTCAAACGCTCCGTCGGCGCTCCGAAATCCAGTCGTCTGCAGACAGCCAGCAGCAGAGACGGTATCCTCAGGTCCTCCAGCGATGATCTTGAAAAGGGATACTCTCAGACAGACAAGGCAAAGAAATCGCGGAAATGAGTCGACTGATGAAGCATGTAGGGACTTGGCCAGGAGGTTTGCAGACGAAACCTGGAATAAAGAATAAAGTACTTTGTTGAAGCTGGGGAATCATGAGAAAATGTTCTTTTTGAAATGACAAATGTACATATAGTTTGATTGCCAGTGATGACATCGAATCACATCTTGCGGAACGTGTTGGAGCTGGCACTGCGCCTTCCAGCATTGAATCGTCTTTGTGGTTTCTCAGGCTCCTCTTCCTGGTTCTTCTTTTTCGACTTGGGCACAAATGTGACTTCGCGATCGCCGACAACCTCGCCACCACGAGGTTTGGAATGACGACCTGGCCCGGCTTGTCTTGATCCCAGACTAGTGTCTTTGAGCGGCCGTCCATGGTTCTGTGTAGACGAGACACGCATTGTGACATCATCCGTCTTCTTGGGAGCCGCCCGAATCTCTTCCTCGTCGCTGGATTCATCATCTGAATCCTTTGCTTGATATCTCTTGGGAGCTTTGGGATCGGGTTGCTGGTCAGGATCGATAATGGTGCTAGGGTTGAGGACTTGGAATTCTCGGCTAGTCTCGTCAACCTTGAAGGCCTCATCCTCAAATAGCTTGCTGAAACGAGAGTCGCCGAGTAATCCGGCCTTGGCATCAACCTGGCCTCTGTTCTCTTGCTTCTTGAGGAGTCTGTCAACCAGTCGCTGGTTGACCTTGACCTTTTTGCTGCCTCTGATTCTGCTAGCACGCTCCTTTTCAATCTTCTCCTTGACACGCTTCGTCCGCTCTTCCTCAAATGCATAAGGGTTTGCGATGAGCTTGGCCTGCTCATAGAGCTTGGATGCGACAAAGTAACCGTGCATATACGGCCGCAGTAGATTGCTCTTTCCAACCAAGTGATCCAGACTGAGTTGCTTGAGTTCGGGTAACGACAAGAACTTGTAGTTGTCGTACGTCTCTGTGCGCACTTCTTCTGCCATCTCCTCAACCATATTGTCCAAAAAGGAGCACCATCTTGGCGCGGGCCCAAGCTGAGGCACAAAGAATGCATGCTGTTGAGGCCCTTCGTTGGCAGTGAGAAGCATACCAGTATCCTTGCACCAGGCGACATCGTTTAGATCGACAGCGGGCTCGACTGACGTCCAAGGCTCGCCATCTTTCTCGTCCCAGATCTTGATGATGCGCTTATCTGCCGACATGACCTTCTTTTCTTGGGAAGAAGTAGTCATGTGCTTGAGATTCTGTACTGGGAAGCCATACCCATGATCCTTCTTCAGCATCGGAGTGGGGCGACGGAGATCGAAAAGCTGAACCATGCCAATGCTTGACCCGGTCGCCAGTGACAGGCCCGACTCGTTGAAGTCGAGCGCCGTAACCTCTCCGTCGTGACCAGCCAACAAAGCGACTCTCGACTTGGAACGAGGATCCCAAAACTCAACCGTGCCTATGGATGTACCAAAAGCGAGCAGGTTATGCGAACGCTCCGCGATGGCGGCCGTATTGACACTGCCGACATGGATACCGCCCTGAAGACCACCTCCCGTGAGCTCATCGTCACCGCCAACCTCTATTTGGTACGACTTCATGAAGCGACCCGCCTCGAGGTTCATGCGGAAAACCTCACCCTTTCCATCAGCGCCAAGACCAACAGCGGGTATGAGTGCTTCAGTTGAGGTTCGATCATATTTAATGTCTCGGCCGTATCGGGGTAAGCGAACTTCGTAGTGGCAGCCCATAGGCGTGTGGAACTCGATTCTGCGATCGGTTTGCAGGTGAAGGGATTTGGTGTAGTCGGATGAGAGTAGAATGAAGCTGTGATTGAGGGAGTTGGTGTGGCGAGCGAAAGAGAGACCGAGCTGCGGTAAGTTGTGGACGTGAATTTGAGGTTTATATGTGCCAGTGCTCATAACCCAGTCTCCATCTTCACTGATGCGAATACAGGAACTGGCCTCCTCGAATTCGAAGTCCTGCAGCAGTTCGACTCGGCTCTGGTATTCCGCATCGTTTTTCAAGCTGCGCTTTCTACGGCGGGCAAGCCATTCCGGGAGCTGCCTGGCCGTGTTGGAGCCTGAAATTGTATACACGGGAACCGTGCCGGGATTGGAGAGCTTCATGACGATCCGTGAGTGCTACGATAAGAAGCAAAGCCAAACCGGCGTAGAGAAAGCAGCGTGGAAAAAGAAAAGTTGATCATCCTTATCGACAAGACATGGAAAAAACCATGGCCCACTCTTTTTGCGGTTTGCTCGACCCCACACTGATGGTAGCGCAAGCTGTGTTTGGGGCAGCCTGGCCTGCCACTGCGCTGCACCGGACTCCGCTATGAAGGGCCCCTGCCAGCTTCCGTGTAGTAACTCCCATCTCGTCATCCTCCGCGAGCTTTCGCGCCGCTTGCCCACGCCCTGCCGAAACGGAACTGGCAGCTGTACAGGGAATACGCTACAGCCAAAAAGAGCATAAATTGGCATAATTGGTTCGAACTGCGCCGGACCTTGAACGACGGATAACCGGGCTGCCAGCGCACTTCCGCGCGCCGTCGGCCTCACCGTCCTGCGCTGCCTGGTGACAGAGTTGCTGAGATGGAGTCGAGCTTCCGAGAGTGACAAAAGTGTGCTTCTACAATCGTTCTTGAGAGGTTCTTGCGCAATTTTTGATATTTCTTTTGCTTCAGCCGTGTCCTCTCGGCCCCCCGCGCCAACCTCGGCGGCGTGGATCGACAGCCACCCTTCGAAGTCCCATATCTCCAGCTGTCGAAATAGGCAGTTGCTAATATGGATACCGTGGATGTTGAGACAAATGTCCTGCTCGTTGTGAGTCTATGCGTATCTGTCTAAAACCGGCGAAGTGTGACACATTGTAGGCTAACAGACTCATAGAACAACATTGCGAGCGTCGAATACCGGCTCTTTGAGCCCTCCGCAGATTCGAAGCAGACATTCTACTCGAACGCCCTCAAGATCGAAACAAACCTCAGGGAACAAGGCCACATCATTTCTTTCGATGCAACGCGGCGCGGGCTATGGTATTTTCGCATTCGGCGTTTTGTGGATGCCGAGCCGGAAGGTCCGACAGAACTGGGTGCGACAATTACTATAAATGGCCAATCTTTGGTTTCGGCAAAGAACGGATCGATCCAACCGTCTGCGTGGCATAAAGTCCTTGCTCCCGAGCTACCGAATCCTCAAAGACCGAATCCAACCTTGGCTGGCCAGCCCACACAGCTGCATCCTGCAGGTTTCCAGCAGGGCAACGAAGCGAGGCCGATCGTAGAAAATGCAGAGTGGCAGCAGGCAGATGGATATGCTCCGAGAGCCCTTTATGAATCGTTCACCAGGTCTCTCCTCCTGACGATTTGTTCCAGCTTTTGCGCTCGGTCAGAAGCCGTGCCTCTGAACTTCCGGACTGTTCTTCTCCCAGTTTTCAGATCTCAAAGTACCACAGACCAATGGGTAGGCGAACAAGCTCAAGCTTTGGGCACACTGAAATGCTACATGATCAGCACAGGATCGCTGATACTGACATTTTCTGTGACCATCTGCCCTGGCTTGGCGAGTTTGGAAGACATTTTGAGCACCAATCCCAGTCCCGCCGGGAGCAACATACTTGCGGCGCCTTTCGGTGTCATGACAAACGAAGAACAACAATCCCCGTCTCACTCGTCTGGGTCCAACCCTGCCTACACCCCGAATACTCAGGCTCTAGCGCAAAGATCACCCTCGGATGCTAATACTTCGCTCTGGAAGCAAGCATGTTTGGCTGTTCTTGAGCTTCGCGGTGTTCCGGGAGCCGCGCTGCGTGACTGCTCGTGGATTAACTTGCTTGTTGCTAAGCCTAAACTGCAGGACACGAGACCGGAACATGGACGTGGTGCACTTTCTAACATCAGCATTCCCTGGCCTGGATCTCTATGCTTCAGAAAAAAGGCTATCGAGCTGTGGGCCACGAATCGCATCGGTGATACGGTTGTAGTCGGCCACGACGAAACGCATGATCCGTTAGGAGATGCGCGCAGATGGCTTCATTCGGCCAACGAGAGGGGAGAAGCAGTCTCACAGCGACACGCAGAACGATCTGCTTCAGGAGCAAAGGACAATTTGACCGTGGATGCGCGCCTCGCAAAAATGAATGCCCCATCTCCAGTGGCAATGCGACGACCGAGCACAACAGGTACAAATGCAGTGTACCCAACACCACCTGATGCTATCCAGAACTTGAACGGCGTAACTCCATCAATGGATGGCAATCTTTCAAGCCCTGGACACCCGCTATCAGTGGTGGCTGACGTTGACATTGACTGCGAACCACCTGGTGGACCGAATTCGATACCACCACATGATGACGAGATGGCCGAGGCAGCAGACGGAAAACCGCCCCGTTCAGAGAACAATCTACTGGGCGAAGCAGAAGATATCTTTGAAGATATGGGTGGAGACATGTTCGGTGATAATGACATTACTGAAGCGGATTTCAATTTCTTTGACGAGCAGCCCGATGAATTGGGCATGGATATGTCTTTGGATAGCAACAAGGGGGCTAGCACTTCCACTTCTACTCCTATTAAGGCTGAAGAGCCATCGATACCCACCTCTACCACCATTCCGCCGGCAGTAGAATCAGTTGTCTTTGCCAAGCCGCAGCTAAAACATGCAAGGAGCTCGCAACCTGAGGAGGGCTCACAGAGGGGCCGTGATCCACAAGCAAAGTCTGTCAAGCGCGGCTCAAGTCCTTTTGATCCTGATAGTGTCTTTAAAAGGCTTCGAGCCGCTGCATCCCAGCAAAGCCAGCGAACGGCATATGGTCCTGGCCCGTGCAGGGGGAACAAGGTCTTTGAGAAGGTCGACTTCGACCAAAAAATGCCGATGCTTAACAAAAAGTACGAACATGGTGGATTTTTTGACTTTGTGCAGGTCGACAAAGATGCCGCCACACTGGAGCCTGGCACAATCCCCAAGACCGATTACTTGCGTCGACACAGCAAATCCAATGTCAAGTCGCAGGCCCGTTCGCGCCGGTCATCGTTGGTGACTGACAGCCAAAGGTTGGACCATCAGCTCTTGAACCTGGATGGTGATACCTCTGATGGAGATGACACGAGCAGTGGCTCAGACGATGCGTCGGACTTGTCTGCCAAGGAGCCCATCTCGCCGGTCAAGTCGACTGTGAAGCAGTCTCTGCTAGGCGAAGATGACGCAGCCTCTTATGCCACTACGAGCAGGGACCAAGAGCTAGCCGAGGAACCAGACGAGCAACTCGCGTTGGAGCTGCCGCGACTTTCGTTGCTGGACCTCCCGGACACAGCGCTGTTCAAGTATTTCGCTGATCCCGAGCCACTGGCGCTGCATAGTTTCCTCAACGACGAGGATATGATCCAGGTGGCGCAGCTTGTGGCAGAACAGGCAGCCACAGGGTCATTGGTGATATTCAACGATGCATCTGACATTGGCATGGTTCCTGCCGCAGAGGAAGATGCACGAATGGAGCAGCTTGCAGGCACACGCAGCGCGCTGCAAGCGCTTCGTGACGCGGCTTCTTCTGTGCTTGGAAGCATTGCTCCTGTCGGCCTTAAAAGCCTGCTTGAAATTCAGGACGGCTCGCTCCCAGGACAAGGAAATCGAGTGCAACCGCGCCAAGTCCCTCCCAGAGATTCGAGTTCAGAGCCTATTAAGCCTAGCAGCCTCTATCAAATACCTTGTCCTCATCTGGAAGTCCGTCGGGCAGATGTGAAAATATCACTGCTGCCTACAGCCGTGACTTTCTGGGAGAATCTAGGGCTCGCCCCCTCCTCCGGCAGTAAAGACATACATGCAGTATGTGTTTGCCCCAATTGGGCTGGGATGGTGGACAACGTGCAAACATTTCTAGGACGATTGAAGAGTGTTTATGAAACATTGAAACTCGGCATTTTCGAGAAGCTGCCGCTCTCCGCTGATATGGATGATGGCGTTCTTTTGTATGAAGTCGACCGGATCTCAACCGCTCCGGACGCAACCATGATGGGGTATGGCTCTGCGCTGCTGGAAGGTACAGAAACGCTCACCACTGCCATGTCGGAGTTGAAAGTTGTCGACACAAATGTCGTGGTTTACTGCCTGTACTCCACTACCAACCCCGGTTCGATCGTCGAGGCATGCTTGGCGTTTCAAAGGTTCTTTGAGTCATACAGGAGGACGCTTTTAGCTAAGCGGGAATTGTCAAAAAATGAGATTGTTCTTCAACTTGTTCCCGTCGACGCAGTTTCTAGCTCTACATCCCTGGTTGTTGCATCTTCCTCGGAGCTGACCAAGCTTTGCATGGAGACATATGACCGCTGTACGCTGTTTGGGGGGAATATGCCTGCACCGGCTATTCGGCTGGAACAACCACTGCCGCGTATCATTGACTTCAAATTATCCGCTGCGCCATCATCCTCCCTGGCTCGAGAGAATTCATGCATCCATATCGCATACGCGCGGAGCATTGATGGTCGCTGGGTTACCGCGGCTTGGACAGATGATAGGGGGAATGAACAAGCTACAGCAGCTTATTGCCTTGGCCGGAAAGGTGAACCCGAGTCCCGGACCATGAACGATGTTGCAAACGAAATCTGGGAAACGACTGTGGAGCTTATATCAACTTGGAAAGTTCACTACCGAATTATCATGACCAAGTGTGGCCCAACAGACGCTGGCGAAATTGACTTTTGGGTCGATCTCGCACGCACCGAAATCAATGCCAGCGTTACCATGATAGTGATGACTGTCGACACGGCCCCGTCGTTGCAGCTTGTGCCCACCCCGATCAAGACGTCCTTGCAGCCACTTTCGATTTACACGACGCCCGTGTCTACGCCGCAGGCCAACATTGTATCACCTGAAGCCAGTGCGACGCCCGTAACCCCTGCTCGTGATGCGGCCGCCGCCGCTGCGACGCCCGGTGGCGACAGCACTGGCGATGCGGATGTCGACTCTGTGCTGGCAGACGTGACGGATCAGACTTGGGGTGCTGTTGCCAACCATCGACTGAACAATGCCATCGGCACCACAAGCATTCAGCCAGCACTTATCAGCGGCTACCTTATTAAGCGAACCGGTTCCAAAGCGGAAGACGTGCCAGCCATGATGGAAGTCAATCTCGTCTACACTGAAGGGGCAGCCCGCACGTACGAGCCTTTGCTGCGCGAGATGCTCAGCTATTTTAGGGGCCTGGGTACTCTTGCAAGGGCCAGGGGCGTCGTCGACCGTGAAACGGATGTTCGACCTTGGCACGTCGCAGCCGCAGAGAAGGCTCTTCGCGCACTCTATATCTTGATGTAAGAGCGAACTTTGCGGCTCTGAGGCGATAGTCAATGAGGCGAAAGACAAGGGATTGAGGAGAGGAATTTCTTGATGAACATTTTTTATGACGAATCGAGCATTTTTGACGCTCAGGTGGATTTGAACTGGTGTAAAGGAAACGGCGTTGATGACAATCTTGTGCATGGGTTTGAGAGGGACATGGTGTCGCGACTTGTTCATATAAAGGCGGACAGAGATTCTCAGTTATTTATCGCAAGACTTGTCTTTATCATTGCATTCACAATACCGGATTTACCTTTTTTCTTTTCTTATTTATTCTGCGCTTTTATGCATGTTCATCGTCGAAACGCCACTGGGGCGCATGTACCAACCAGGCTCGGATACTGCCATTCACCATGCCTTGCAACATGAGCTACATTAGGTGATGCGGTGAACGCACCTGGGGTGGCATGGGAGCCCGTGTCATCGCCCCGATAGAAAGTCTCAAGACGGTGTTTCTGTTTCTACTCTTTTAGACGTTTAACCACACCCAAGCTTTTCCTCATGGCGCAGTATAGCTTGAGGGCATGCTTAATTCGGTTGGACGGCCAAAGTGAAAGCGTCGCGCAATGCTGTTTGGAAATTAATCTTAGTAGTCTATGATGTTAAGGAAGGCACACAGCATCGTCATGGAGTTGATGCGCCATGCCTGCAAGCCATTTGGTTGAGCGTGAGGTATGTCAATGAAGCGCTAAAGACAGATCTGGAATCGCCACATATGACAGCGGCTATACATTGCAGAGACACATATCCGTAATTTTCTCGGCCCCTGGATTTCCCAGATACTGTGGTTAAGCGGCTTTGTGATGTTTGGGACATGTGTGGTGCTCGGCACATCGGCACGTCCACACGATGCTCCAAAGTGGCTGTACGACATTGTCAAGGAACTCATCCTCTTGCTTGTCACTGACAGCGATTTGAAGAAAATATGAGCCAAGTTTCGCAGCATCAAGAGAAAGCAAGAAAGATTATTTAAAGAGAAGTCCCCGATACGGAAGCATTGTGCGAGATTGCAAGTGGACGCCCACTAAAACGGTAAAAGCGGCAAAGTCACAGAAGGCTTAGCAGGCTTAGGCTTGAGCACAGCAAGCAGGTGACGATCGAGCTGGTGCTGCGCCGCTGCGGCTGTACCTAGTCGGTGCGGAGGCGTCCATTTCACAACGAGGCTACCATTTTACCTTTATCAAACAAACTTTTGCGACGGTGCTGTGGCTTTCCATTGCATTCTTTACATGAAGAACTCAGCTTCCAACTGTTCAAGCCGTTCTCTTGAGTTGGACATTAAGATTCCTGGCCTCTGGGCTGGCCATCCTCAACGAGCAGCGCACTCATCTCCCAACTATACCCCCCAAGCTACAGCCAACTAACTAGCGCAAATGATGTCAGAAAAGAGAAACTTTGTGCAGCCGGGGTCAGCTCCCCAAGAGCTGCCCACAGAGGCTTACCCTGCGTCGGACAATCGCGAGCCGCACGCTGCTGGCGGCGGCATGCCCACCGTCGACGACCCATTCAACTTTCCGACCGACGAGGCCCTGCCCGCCTACTCGGCGCACCCAACCGATGCGGCCGTGCCGCCCGCCTTTTCAGACGCCGCTGCCGGCTCGAGCAGTGCTGCGAGGGCGGCGGCGCCGACAGCCCGCGCGTCGATGAAGCCGATTGCGATTCCGCAAGTGGTGCCCGACGCCTCGTCTCCCTTTGTCGCCGCCTACCCGCCGTGCCTGCTGGCGCGCGGCATCACGGAGCAGTCCTGGCGCTCGTTTCTCGACACCGTCTCGGCCTTTCTCACGGCCACGGTCGGCGACCGGGCCGTCCGCCACGCCGGCGACATGGCCCGGCATCTCGCCGGGGACACGACCGCGCTCGGCCAAAACCTGGCCAGCCACGGCAGGCACCTGGGCCAGGACATTGCCGCGCACGCCAAAAAGGGCAACCTCTTTGGCGTGGCGGCGACGCTGATTGCCGGCGCCGTCAGCCTGCCCGTCATGACGGCGCTGGGCGCCGTCGGCACGGTGACGCGGCTGCCCGGCGCGGCCGTCGGCGCCATCACCAAGAAGCCCAAGACGGCGGCCGAGCGCGTCCACGCGTACGCTGCCGTGGCCAACGAGCAGTGGCTGCACCAGCGCCGTCTCCATGTCCAGCTGGTCGACACCCCGGGCCTCGCCCACGTGCTGGAGCTGCCGACGGCGCAGCTGCTGGCGGTGGCGCGCTCCGGCAAGGAGGGCAGTGCGGCGGGCATGCTGCAGGCGCTGGATCTTCATATTGAGTCGCTGAGGGTACCCGCGGAGACGACCCTGGGACTGTCGGACAAGTCGCTCTGGCTCGTCCTCGTCGAGTTTGACCCCGAGGAGCCGGGGGAGAAGGAGGACAGCGATGGCAAGGGCAAGGATAGATCTCAGTATGGCCGGGAGAAGCAATGAGATTGGAGAGAACAATTCTTTTTGATATACCTGGAGTTTCGTGATTTTTTCGTACTATGCACGCTCTGTATGTTTTGACTCGGCTTGGAAGGGATCGAGCAGTCTGCTAACCAATTTAACGCAACTATCAATGGCTATGAAAGTATCAAATCAAGATTAATTACTTGCCCTTGTTTTTCAATCGCCCTTGACTGGTGTTTCACGTTTATCCTTTTCCATCTTTTACCTTTCTCATTTTCCTCTGCTTTGATGCTTTTGTCTACCAACTAGTTAATCGCTGCTGGGGTATTTTGTAGCCATCCCAGAGCGGCATGACCACTCTCAAACAATATCCCTACTTTTACAAAACTAGAGCATCGGCGGTCAGACTCTAAAAACCCCCGATCCAAGGGCAAGGGGACCGCTCCTATCGCGCATCTCCCGCTCGCCCTGCTCGGAGATGATTTGGGCGACGTGCCTCGTCGAGGGCATGCGGAGCTGAGGCTGGGTAGTATTAATAATGAACAAAATGTCGGGGCTGCTTGAGCTGCTTGGTAATACCATCTACTGGCGAATACGCCGTCTCTTTATCGGCAGCCTCGCAATTGACCTTTTGCTACGGCTTCGACCCCGCATCTACATCTCGGTCAGCATCACGCCATTCGGCACCTGCAAGAGAATAAGCCAAGTCTGCCGGCTCGCTTTTCTTTCTTTTACATTGGACGGTATCTGTGACAAATATCGAGAATTCTTTTTTTCCTCAATAATGTCCGATTCAAAATCCATCATTTGCACCGCCGTTGGCAGGCTGGAGATCCAGTCTACGCCCAAGCAAAAGCTGCCGCCAGGCTATGTTCTTGTCAAGACCAAAGCTGTCGCCTTGAACCCAACGGATTGGAAGGCCATTGATAATCCGGCTGGATTCGCCGTAGGAACGCGTCCTGGCGTGGATTTTTCTGGAGTCGTCGAGGAAGTCGGACCTGATGCGAAGAAGGACTTTCAAAAGGGCGACAGAGTGTGCGGCGTAGCGTTTGGGGCGTAAGTCTGGACTCTGAATAATTGTCCTCCGTCTCCGTGCTTAGAGCCGGCGAATATGCTGACGTGTCGGTTGAATAGAAAGGACCGTGATCAGGGGGCCTTTGGAGATTTCACCATGACCAAGGAACATCTCCTGGTCAAGATTCCCGGCCATCTCAGCTTTGAGCAGGCCGCCACCCTGGGAGTGGGCGTCGTTACCTGTGGACAGGCCCTGTATCAGCTCTTGAGCCTGCCCCTCCCCCCAGCGGCCGCAACCGAGCCGCGGCAGACGCTTTTGATCGGTGGAGGAAGCACAGCCACGGCCGTGCTGGGCATCCAGTATGCCAGGCTCTCCGGGCTGCGCGTGATTGCCACGGCTTCTCCTCACAACTTTGAGTTTCTACGGTCGCTGGGCGCCGAGGTCCTCTTAGATTACCACGAACCCGTCGGGAAGCTGGTCGAGAAGATCAAGGCCGTTGTGGGCGACGACCTCACGCGGGCCTGGGACTGCTCCCCCAACGAACAGTTTCAACAAGTCGCCGCCCTCTCCTTGAGCACGGCAAAGAATGGCATCTACGCCTCGGTGAACCCCCTCACGCCACCTGATCTTCTTCGGGACACGAATCCAAAGGTGGAAGCCAGGCGTCAGCTCGGCTACACTGCGTTTGGAGAGTCGTTTGAGCGTGGCCAGAGCAAGTTCCCGGCGTCGCCCGAAGACGCCGCGTTTGCCGCCTCGTTCTGGGAGCTTAGCGCAAAGCTGCTGGCCGAGAAGAAAATTCAGCCTATCGAGCCTACTGTTGATCGAGGGGGCAAGGGGCTAGAAGGTGTGATTGCGGGCCTGGAGGACCTCCGTCAAGGCAAAGTCTCTGGCACGAAGCTAGTGTATACTTTGTAGACTTGCGTATATAAGTTTCACTAGGTATATTCAAACATGTGACTTTGATGCCTGAGTATGGACTGTCCAAGACAATGTATCCCTGGTGGGATACACTGCCGATGGCTTTCACAAGCAAGCACCGAAAACTGAAAAGCACAGAGGCAAGCAAAGGTTGAGAGCTATTTGTGGTGCTCCGTAAAGCAGGATAGCAACGACACCAGGGCCTAGGCAGTCAAGTCGGTGCGCCCACGAAAAGCAAATCTACGCCTTGGCGCCTTCACACGGCAGTGCCCAGCGAAATGGCCCATAGAAATACTGCACGCAAGTTTCCCGCGGCAAACTTTCTGCACGCTTCATCAGAGTGCTGACCTACGGCATCTCAATGGCCATCGTTTGCCCCTTTACGTGTATTTATTCTAGTGGTATTTATGACAAAGGCGCAATCCCACTGTCACCTACATGAATGACCATGCCGCGGCGGAACGGCCGTACCGGTCGCATCTCCGCCCGGCGTGCATTCCATGCCGCCGGCGCAAGTCGCGGTGCCAAACCGAGGCGAGTGCCTCTGCATGTCTAATGTGCAAATTGCACGGGTCAGATTGTACTTTTCCAGATTCGAGGCAGTCCAGCTTGACGCAAAGCCCCGCCCGCCGACGCCAAAGTTCCCGTCAGAGCACTAGAAGTTCTCACCGAGCTCCTGCCGGGCAGTCAGCAGCTACCGCTGCACGCAGCTCAAGTCGGCGCGCAACGGGACAAGCGAGCTCAACTCCATCGCAAGCAACGGGCTCCGTGCAATACAAGTTCCCTCATCAAACCGCGCAAGAGCCTCGGGGACTTGGCGCGGCCGATGACGAAAATCTCAACCTCCACATCGTTGGTCCCGCCGCAACGGATGACAGCCGAGTTCTGACGCAGTATCTATCTGGTGTCCCAGATGCCCCGAGAAGCTCTCGGATGATTGTTCCAGTCTCGTCAGGCAGATCTCGGCCAGTGCTATTCACCGCCGTTCAAAAGCGGCCAGTAGGCATTGCGACTCATCCGAGTCCATCGGCAGAGAAGCTCGAAATTATCGAAAAGCTCCTTGAGCCTGATCTAGATGCTGTGATTGATGCGTAGGTCCGAACAGAGTACGTTTGAAACCTCTTGCTGACGAGATCAAAAGTTATTTCCATACAATCAACATGTGTGTGCCACTGCTAGATGAGGGCTCCTTTCGGCGGCAATTCCAGAACCACAAGGAAAAGATATCGCCTGTGTTGATGGCATGCCTCTATGCCCACATGGTAGTGTATTGCACCAATTCATCTCCGGCAGCCGGTCGGAGATGGCCCGATGGGAGGTTCATCTGGAATCTCGCCAATGAAGCGCTATACTCCGAATTGCATCTGTCGCCTGGAGTGTCCGTCATTACTGCCATACTGCTCAACGTGGGAGGCCGTCCGACAACGTCGCTCATCGGCAACGGAGTGCTCCTGAGCTCGGCTGTGTCGATAGCACACTCGCTGGGATTGAATCGCAGCCCGTTGGAGTGGGACATACCTACGCCGGAGAAACATCTCCGAATGAAAATCTGGTGGGCACTGTATGTTCAGGATAAATGGTGAGGTGTCTGTTCTGTGGGTAAAGACTTGTGAATTAATCATTGCAAAGGACAAGTCTGGCGCATGGCACGCCGCCACGCATCGCGCAGTCGTATCAAGACGTACCGCCCCCAACGTTGCAACATCTTTGCCAGTTCGACTCTACAGAGACACAGACACAGGCCGCATCCATCTTTGTCGCTCTGGTTGGGCTCACTGGCGTCCTTGATGTATCACTGCAGCAAATATACAGCACAGAGAAACAGAACAGGAGCACAGTTCAAATTGAGTTGGCATTGCATACATGGGTAGCCTCTTTAGTGGGAGCACCCCGACAAGTAATTGTGCGAGGTCCAGATCTGGACGTACCTGGGGCCTCAAACCTTCGCCTTACGTACCTGAGCATGAAGCTGCTCCTGGACAAAATCAAGCTCGAGTCTGCGAAGCAAGACCCGGACTGTTCGGAGGAACAGAGAATGGGCATTTATCTGCAAGGTCGTCAGTCAGCGGAGCAAATACTCAGCTTCACCCAAGACCTTCAGGCTACACAGCTTAATGATTTTTGGCTGTCAGTCGGCGCCTTCACGTACCCAAGCACAGTCAACTTCCTGCTCCGCCACGCATTAGAGACAGAAAGCGCCCCGTCTGGCCTCGCGCAGACTGCATCTTTTCAGCTGGCGAGGCAATTCATAGACACACTGCGTCTTCATAAAGAAGTCCACGGGTGGGATATGGGCGATGTGTGCCTCGCACAGCACGCCGAGACAGTCGACAAGGTGCTCGCAAATGCGGCACCAGACAACCTTGGCATGTGCGACATGTTTGACCTTGAGAGTTTCCTCGTGCCAGATGCTTCCATCTTGGATCAGTACTTTCCTAGTTTTTGGGACCCGCCACAGAACGCCTGATGATGGCCGGTGTCGCAGGTGCTGCAGTTTTCCGAGGAGAGTTGCCCGCGGAAAACTAGCCACTTGGCTATTTGTCCGGGTCATACCCAGGTGCAACAGGTATAAAAGTCAGAGCTCGGCCTGAATTGATCAGAGAAGTAAATTCTCTTACATTATTCATCCTTGTCGACTTCTCACCTAAACCACTCATCATGGCACCTGGACTGACGGCAAAGGCCGAGGCGCACGCAACTGGGCCAGCACTTACAAAGGACGATGCAGCACCGACTCTCTACCAGGATGAGAGCCAGGAAGCCCTGGCCGAGAAATCCCAAAAATACCTTTTAGGGTTTGGAAGCGCCGTACATGATGAAATAATCACCGGTACGCGTGGCCTCTACTTTTACACTGCGAATGGCCAAAAGCTGCTTGACTGGACTTCGGGTCAGATGTCGTGCTTGCTGGGTCACGGCCACCCAGAGATTGTGAAAGTCATAGTCGATCATGCCATGTACCTCGATCACACCTACTCTGGCATGGTTTCCCCTCCCGTCGTCAACCTTGCCGAGCGTCTATGCCGCATGCTGCCGACGGGGCTCGACCGGGCCATGTTTCTCTCGACGGGCGGAGAGAGCAACGAAGCCGCCATCAAGCTGGCCAAGGTGTACACGGGAAAGTTTGAAGTCGTCGGGCTAGGCGCCTCCTGGCACGGCGTCACTGCCCAGGCTGTCGGCGCCCAGTTCCACTTTGGTCGCAGCGGCCACGGTCCGCTCGTGCCTGGCACCATGATGCTGCCGGCCCCGAACGCGTACCGGTCCGTCTTTCGCAATGACGACGGCAGCTACGACTGGGAGGCTGAGCTCGACTACGGCTGGCGCATGGTCGACCTCCAGTCGTGCGGATCGCTCGCCTGCTGCATCGTCGAGTGCATCCAGAGCTCGGGCGGCATGCACGTCCTGCCGCCCGGCTATCTCCGCGCGCTCAAGAGGCACTGCGAGCAGCGCGGCATGCTCCTCATCGTGGACGAGGCGCAGACGGGCGTGGGCCGCTGCGGCGACTTCGTGGCCATCAACCATGAAGACGTCGTGCCGGATATTCTGACGCTCTCCAAGACGCTCGGAAACGGCCTGCCGCTGAGCGCGGTCGTGACGAGCGAGGCAATCCACCGCGCGTCTCGGGACAAGGCGTTCTTCTTTTACACGACGCACCTCAACGATCCATTGGTGGCCGCCGTCGGCAACAAGGTGCTCGAGATTGTCGACCGCGACAGCTTGGTGCAGCACGCGCGCGAGGTGGGCGAGGTGCTTCACAGGGGGCTGCGCGCGCTCATGGCGCGCTATGGCTGCGTCGGCGAGGTCCGGGGCCGCGGGCTGATGGCCGGCGTCGAGATTGTCACGGATCGCAGGTCCAAGTCTCCGGGCGGTGACTTGGCCAGGCGCATTGGGGAACGGGCCTTTGCGCACGGCATCTGGGCGAACCTGAGCAGCCATCCGAGCTTTGGCGGCGTGTTTCGCATCGCGCCGCCCATCACCGTGACGGCGGAGCAGATTGAGCAGGGCCTGGCTATCCTGGAGCGTGCCTTTGCCGAGACGGAGGGCTCTTTGCCGCTATACTAGAGTCTCTATACTGAAGTGTTACTTTGGAATCAGGGTTTGGAATAGAGGTCGTGATGAATTTGTTTAGATTTATGCCTATATTATTTTGTGTGCCATCAGCCAGTGAACTGTCAGTCTATCGGAGTTACATGTGTGGCGGCGAAGGGATCTCCAAGCTGGTTTGGGTCTGGGTCTTGTGATTAAGCATTACTAAATACCCGGTTGAAAGGTGGTACATAAATGAGCTAGACAAAACCGATGGTAGAGAGCCAAATAAACAGCGAATCGGCCCATGGTAGGCGCACCTCGCCACTTCATAGCATCATTGCGCAGTTTGCGGCTGAACTCTTGCAGTGTCGGGCATCGCTTAGTCTCTACTAGATAATATCAAGGTAACGCCCAACTACAGAATGACGGTGCAATGTTTCTATATTCAATTTCTTTTGTACTTTCAATCCAAGACTCGGAATCTCTTGCATTCATCTCTGCTCTTGTCGTTGATGCTCTCCTATCATTTCTTTCTGCTCACAGTTACTAGCCAACTTGATAGACGACTTTCCCGTTGCTTGCTACCCTCAGAGTGCATTTCGCCATGGTGCAAGACGGCGGGGTACAACGCCAGCCACTTCGGCACCCGGGGCGGGCTCATCAGCAGATGTAGCAAGCGGCACGCAGTTCACTCTTGTCAGCTCTGTAAAGTTGCACCATCGCTTGTCGAATTTGGGGATGGAATGCCCCTCGCGAGCAATGGGTCCTTGTTCTTCCCCAAAAGATTTGTAGTTTCATGCCTGTCCGAGCATGCTTTGTCTACCCCATGGCGAACCACCCGCTTCTCGCTGGCGGACCAGCTTGTCCACACTTGCGCCAGCATCACGCCCCTCGTCTCCTCAGCGGCAATGGCGCACAGGGGGGGGGGGGGGGGGGG